>JAYMFT010383748.1:0-20313 GCA_038088735.1 Panulirus argus
GAAGGAACAGAGAAGGGGGCCAAGTGAGGATTTTTCCTCTAAGGCTCAATCCTCTGTTCTTAATGCTACCTCACTAACGCGGGAAACAGCAAATATGTATGAATTTTTTTTTTTTTTCCATACATATTCACCATTCCCGCAATAGCGAGGTAGCGTTAAGAACAGAGGACTGAGCTTTAGAGGAACAATCCTTATTTGGTTCCCTTCTCTGTTCCTTCCTTTGGAAAAGTGAAAACAATACATACATATACATATCAACATATACATCTATACAAACATATACATACACATGCATACACACTTGTACATATTCATACATCATTCCACCTCCAATTTGGTCTCCCACTTCTTGTTCCCTCCACCTCTAACACATATATCCTCTTTGTCAACCTTTCTTCACTCATTCTCTCCATATGTCCAAACCACTTTAACACATCCTCTTCTGCTCTCTCAACTACACTCTTTTTATTACCATACATCTCTCTTACCCTTACATCACTTACTTGATCACACCACTTCAAACTACATATTGTCCTCAAACATTTCCTTTCCAACAAATCCACCCTCCTCCATTCAACCATATCTATTGCCCATGCCTTGCAATCATATAATATTGCTGGAAATACTATTCTTTCAAATATACCCATTTTTGCTCTCCAAGATAACGTTCTCTCTTTTCACACATTCTTCGTCGTTCCCAGAACCTTCACCCCTTCCCTGACCCTACATAAATATATATAGTGAAATTACTTAATTACCAATTCGTACTGCATGGGAAGGGAGTTTTACACTCTTGGGGCCATTTCTCTTGGACATTTTTCTACTGTCATACAACTTTTTACGTTTATGTATAATGTTTGCACTAACCGTGTCCTCAGTCATTCTATTCCATTTATTCATCATTCTTGTACTATAAAAGTACTTCTTTGCATATCTTTTAACATGTTTCTAGGTTAAATTCCTATAATGTTCCCTGGTTAAGCTCTGGACTTCATCCTTCACTACAACACAACTAAGAACATTTCAACATATCCCAAGACCCTTTATGCCCACAATGCAACTATCATAAAGAAGACACTGAGCACTTACTACTCATATACCCTTTAACTCTCATTACATAGACACACACATATCACAACACTTTAAGACCTGTGGTCCCAAATGGTGGATGTGGCCAACTTCCTGGATGCTGCAAAAGCCTCATCAGCACAGAAGGATTCCTCGGGTTGGAAGTAAGTATGTATACCTGTTACCAGATTCTGCCTGCTCGAGGTCACACCACGAGTGAAAAGTCACATTTAGCGAGGCTTAACATTTGATCCCTGTCTTTACAGAATTCAAGTTCAAAACTTTTTTGTGGTACAAGTTTGGTCCATATCTAGACATTCAATCATGGATCATTGTGTGCAAAGGCATTTAATTGTATGTTTGCTCACACAACCTTATGACCTAGACCTTAGCTCATGATCTCTAAAATTTATCAGGCGTAACACTTTAAATGCAGTATTTGCAGTAAATGTCCAGTCAATTTCCAACCACCTAGTTATGGAATACTGTGTACACAAGGTTGGGATACACATTTACATGCATGGAGGTATGCACAATTAGTGGCACACTGCCTTGCAGTAAAAGTCATAGAAACCTGGATGATTTACTAAGGAAAGACATAAATATCAAGTAGACAAAATGTCTTTTAATTCAGTACTATTTAGGGTCTCTTTCTTTTGATGCATGCAAAAACAGTAAAGAGAATGTTTCTAAGAATGCCAGTTTGCTATAATAAGCAACAATTACAAACCTATTTGAAATGAAGTAAATTCTAAAGCCATGTAGTAATGTTATCAAAACTGTAAAATATCATATCTCATTGTCCTAACCATTAGATCCTCATCCAAACTTGTAAAAGCTCAACATATTACCATATGAGTCTGTTAATAACTAAGAAATTGTACTACCAAAGTTCAGCATATGCTCTCTAATCTCCATCAAACAGAGCTTCAGTGATATCTGTAGAGTATTCATAAAACCACATGACTTCAGGGGTGTTATCAGGCCTTGCCTGGAAGAAGTTACACTATGAGTGAAAAGTTACCTTTGGCAAGGTTGTAAAACTGGAAATACAATCTCATCAAAGAACTTCTCCATCCAAAGGATTCTACATTTCTCTGCTGCTGGAAGCATGACACCCTTGGGCTTTAGAAAGAGGTCCTGGGTCACACTAAGACTCTTTCATAGAAATTAGCCCTAGGGTAATTATACATAAAAATAACAATGATTTCAGGAGACTCACTCGTTCTAAATCTGCAACCTTCTGCATACGACCATCCAGTTCTCTGCGGATAGCAGCTGCTTGCTCATCTTGGCTGTCCAGCTGTCAAGAGAGTAACATTCAGTCCATTTTACCGAAATATCATGTTGATGTAATATATCAAATAAGAAACTATGTAAGGTTACTGTACTGTTGACCTTCATTGCATGGTTCATGAGGTTTATACCATCTAGTAATCTAAATGGTAAGCTGCAGAAGGGAAGAGCTCAAAATGGGGAGAAATGTGAAACTGTGGTAACAGAAACAGAGTTAATGAGAATCTTCAGCTATGAGCATTAAGTAAGAAATCAGTACACCTAGTCCTTACAGTCCAGTGCTTCATTCTCAGTCTAGTGATTCACTTAACTGATATTCATGAAAAAACTTTATTGTAGGCATGGAAAAAAATATACAAGTTTCAAAGACTGCACTCAGCAACAGTGGATGATCACCCTAGCAATCACTTGCTCACCAGGGTGATCATTAACTAGCAAGTGTTAGCATCCACCGAGACACATACAGGATACTGTATCTTTTCCATATATACACACATAGGGGAGAAAGAATACTTCCCATGTATTCCCTGCATGTCGCAAAAGGTGACTAAAAGGGGAGCGAGCGGAGGGCTGGAAATCCTCCCCTCCTGTTTTTACTTTTTCAAAAGAAGAAACAGAGAAGAGGGTCAAGTGAGGATTTTCCCTCTAAGGCTCAGTCCTCTGTTCTTAACGCTACCTCGCTAATGCGGGAAATGGTGAATATGTATGAAAAAAAAATTTACATATTTTCATTATTCCTGGGGATAGGGGAGAAAGAGTACTTCCCACGTATTTCTGCGTGTCGTAAAAGGAGACTAAATGGGGAGGGAGCGGGGACTGGAAATCCTCCCCTTCTGTTTCTACTTTTCCAGAAGAAGGTACAGAGAAGGGGGCTAAGGGAGGATTTTCCATCTAAGACTCAGTTCTCTGTTCTTAACGCTACCTCGCTAATGCGGGAAATGGCAAATATGTATGAAAAAAATATATATATATATTTTCATACATATTCGCCGTTTCCTGCATTAGCGATGTAGCGTTAAAAACAGTGGACTGAGCCATAGAGGGAAAATCCTCACTTGGGGATAGGGGAGAAAGAATACTTCCCACGTATTCCCTACATGTCATATAAAGCAACTAAAAGGAGAGGGAGCAGGGTTTTGGAAAAGTAAAATTAGTTGCATTACGCTATTCTTAAAGTCCCAGAACTGAGCAAAACT
This sequence comes from Panulirus argus, assembly GCA_038088735.1. Lineage (NCBI taxonomy): Eukaryota > Metazoa > Arthropoda > Malacostraca > Decapoda > Palinuridae > Panulirus > Panulirus argus. The sequence goes on from JAYMFT010383748.1 coordinate 3,561, forward strand.
AAACTGGCTGCCTAAACACAGTAAATAACTTCCAGATTTCAGTCAAACATTAATAATTTGGTATGATTCTATGAATCCTCCATCACACTTTTTTAAGATTATAATCCATTAGCACCACGGCCATGGGAAGTCTAATATACCTGTACTTTAAAAACTCACTTCTTTATATAATTTGATTATTCTTCTGGAAGAGAATGCTTAGCACAAAAGCTGAAGCATGAAAAGGTACTGCTGCTTCAGTCACCAGAAAAGTGTCTTTGCCTACTCCACAAATCCACTGAATACTTATTCCTACCATTTCTATTCAACTGAAGACCCCAGCCCAGGTATTACAACAGCATACTTCTGTATCTAATTATTCAGTAGACAGAGGAGCAAGATCTGATTGTACTATCAAAGTCAAAATATGGAGAAAGCACAGTTTTATACAAAGACATCTACATAAATTCAGTCCTCAACTGAATAGTCTGTCTATAACTAAGCTGCTCGAAATTAATTACTTACATCATACATTACATTCTAAAGACACCAAAAGTTGTCTTAGGAATGGGAGCATTAAGAGATGCTGATAATGAGAGGCCCAGGACATGCCGTGTGTCCACTGGATCAATAACACCATCATCCCACAAACTGAAAAGGAAAGGAAACTCAACAAAACTGGCAGCAAGTTACTGGAAAGAGAAAGACTTTAAATTGCACACATGTACATATCAAATGGATTCCAATATAAAATAATCTCAATCTAGTAATGCAGCATAGTCATGCCACAGATTACAAGACACGACCATGCTACAGGAATCTTATAATGAATTTAAGTTTTAACCTTTGAAATTCCTCCTAACCTAGATATAGTGAGGTGCTCTGCCTTCTTTTCTCCATACTATTCTGTATACCATTTAATAACTGGGATACTATCAAAGAACAGTATGCTCTTTTAACTGCATTATTCAAAAGAAGCCTCCAGAACCATCCTTGACAGCACAATCACTACCAACATTAACATGCCTACCAACAGAGGTGCCAGGTATCATGTCCCAAGTGACTTTTCAATTAAATGTCCATGAAACCACTTAGTGCTGTAGCCAACTCCATCTTATCCAGTCTAAATCTAAGCAATCCAAGTTCAAGTCTAGCTGGTTGAAGTTAAATTCATAAGACCCTAAAGAAGGTAATGTACATAAATATGCCATTACTGTGCTAAACAGATACAAAACACCATGTATAAAGAATAAAACTGGTGAGATACTCTTGAGTTATTACATGAGATCATTGTTGTAGCTAATCTATGCAACATCATTATCGTTTCTACAACTATCTACCTGAAACTTTCAGCAGTTTAATCATCATATGGGCTCCACTTGGTTTTGATCATTATGAAACATACTACAATACATCATGCCTCTAGTAGACAGTGGTTGGTAAGCAGGCAACAACCAGGGAGGTAATTACCAGTACTACCCACCTGTGTATCAGGAGGGTTTGTGACAACTGCTTATTGAGCCAGTACTTCATTTGCCATCAACCTTTCCTCATTCATTCTCTTTGTATGTCCAAACCATTTCAACACACTCTCTTCTGCTCTCTCAAACACACGCATTTTATTACCACACATCTCTCTTACCCTTTTATTACTTACTCAATCAAACTACCTCACTCCATAATTTGTCCTCAAACATTTCATTTCCAACACATCCACCCTCCTCTGCACAACCTTATCTATAGCTCATGCCTCGCAACCGTATAATACTGGTGGAACTACTATTCCTTCAAACTTACCCATTTTCGCTCTCCGAGATAACGTTCTCTCTTCCCACTCATTCTTCATCACTCCCAGAACCTTTACCCCTTCCCCAACTCTATGACTCACTTCTGCTTCCATAGTTCCATTCGTTACCAAGTCCACTCCCAGATATCTAAAATACTTCACTTCCTTCAATTTTTCTCCATTCAAACTTACATTTCAATTAACTTGTCCTTCATCCCTGCTGAACCTAATAACTCTTGATTTTCTCCTTTCAAACACTCTTCCAAACTCAGTTACCTACTTCAGCAGTTTCTCACTCGAATCAGCTAGCAGTGCTGTATCTTCAGCAAACAACAACTGACTCACTTCCCAGGCCCTCTCATTCCCAACAGACTGCATACTCAACCCTCTCTCCAAAACTCTTGCATTTACCTCCCTCACCACCCCATCCATATTAAACAACTATGGTAACATCACACACCCTTGCTGTAGACCAAACTTCACTAGAAACCAATCACTCTCCTCTCTTCCTACTACTCATACACACACTTTACACCCTTGATAAAAACTTCTCACTGCTTCTAGCTGCTTACCTCCCACACCAAATATTCTTAAGACTTTCCACAAAGAATTTCTATCAATTCTATCATATGCCTTCTCCAGATCCATAAATGCCACATGCAAATCCATCTGTTTTTCTAAGTATTTCTCACACACATTCTTCAATGCAAACACCTGATCCACACACCCTCTACCACTTCTGAAACCACACTGTTCCTCCCCAAACTGATGCTCTGTACATGCCTTCACCCTCTCAATCAATACCCTCCCATACAATTTACCGGGAATACTCAACAAACTTTTGCCTCTGTAGTTTGGACATTCACTGTTATCCCCTTTGCCTTTATGCAATAGCACTATACATGCATTCCACAATCCTGAGGCACTTCATCACAATCCATAGATAAACTGAATATCCTTGCCAACCAATCAACAACACAGTTACCCCCTTTCTTATTAAATTCAACTGCAATACCATCCAATCCCCATCGCCTTACCACATTTCATCTTCTGCAAGGTTTTCACCACCTCTTCTCTCTTCATCAAACTACTCTCCATGACCCTCTGACTTTGGGTACCACCCCGATCAAAACACCATACATCTGCCACTATATGATCAAACACATAAACCAATCCTTCAAAATAATCAATCCATCTCACTCCATCTCTACCTGTTATCACTTCCCCTTTTGCTCCCTTCACCAAGTTTCCCATCTGTTCTCTTGTCTTTCACACATTATTTACGTCCTTCCAAAACATCTTTTTATTCTCCCTAAAGTTTAATGATACTCCAATTCTCACTTGCCCTCTTTTTCAACCCCTGTACCTAGCTCTTGACCTCCTGTTGCTTTCTCTTATACATCTCCCAGTCATTTGCACACCTTTCTTTTAAGTGCTGCCCAAACACCTCTCTTTCCTCTTTTGCTAGCAACTTCACTTCTTCATCCCACCACTCGTTATCCTTCCTAATCTACCCATCTCACACCTTTTGCATGCCATATGCATCTTTTGCACATGCCATCACTGCTTCCCTAAATACCTCCCATTCTTCACCCACTCCCCTCACTTCATTTGCTCTCACCTTTTGCCATTCTTCTCTCAATCTCTCCTAGAATTTCTTCACACATCTCATTTCCAAGCTCACTTGCTCTCTCTACTTTCTTCTCCCTACCATTGTCTCCTCATTTTTGAAGACCTCTGCAAATCTTCACACTCACCTCCACAAAATAGTGATCAGACATCCCATCAGCTGCCTCTCAGGACATTTACATTAATACATAATCCAATAATGCCCATTTATCTTCTACCCTACTCACATATATATATACTTGCGTATATCTCTCTCTTTGGACCTGGTATTCCCAATCACCAGTCTTTTTTCAGCGCACAGTTCCACAAGCTCTTCACCATTTTCATTCATAAGACTAGTGTTGGTATAGTGAATAGAAGGAGTACGGTCTTACAGAGAGGGAATAGTCATGGGAGGGGTCAGTGCTAGTACTGCTAGAGCCCTCCCTCTAATTGGCAGTAGAGTCAGGTTGAAACCCGGAGATTCTCAGCCCCCCGAGATGCCGGGGACTAGGGGCCACAGATTTGACGGACACTGTCATGATGATGCTTATAGATGTTAGAACAGATAGGAATTAACAAGAGTGCTTATGTGAAAAAAGTAATAATGATAAGCAAGGCATGATTAGGTGTGTGGTGCTTGTAAGAAGAAGATGGCAGGACTAGCCAGTAGTCCCGTTTTGATGAGACAGGAAGTAAGATCAGCAATCCTGACATGGAGAGTGTAGGATGGTTCTGGGCACCACTTTGACACTTCTCAGACAGGACAGGAGTACCACCCTGGGCGGCTGTATTCAGCAGCTTACTACCTAATGGGTTGCTCCAAGGGTAGGGGATGGGATAATTCTTGAGTTAGCTAGGGTATGGGGAGGGGGCCAATACACTGTCACCTGAGCTCTCCCTCTCAATGGTGGCACCCCACCCCACAGAAAAAAGCATTGCCACCCCCTGCAACAGCGAGGTAGCACCAGGAAACATGAAAAAAGGCTACATCCACTCACACTCAGTCTCTAGCTGTCATGCGTAATGCACCAAAAACACAGCTCCCTATCCATATTCAGGCCCGACAGACCTTTTCATGGTTTACCCTAGACATTTCACATGCCTTGATTCAGTCCACTGACAGCACGTTGACCCAGTATACCACATCTTTCCAATTCACTCTATTCCATGCAGGCCTTTCACCCCCTCCCTGCATGTTCAGGCTCTGATCTCCCAAAACCTTTTTCACTCCATCCTCCCATCTCCAACTTGGTTACTCTATTCTCCTTGTTCCCTCCACTTCATACACACAATTCCTATAAATTCAACTGGTACAACATACAACTAACATCATTTTTTCACTTATTAAAGATTGATGTACTGACGTTAATTAGATACCTGGGGTAGTTGTAGTCCATGTGTCAAGTGGTAAGTGAAGATAGAAAGTAAAGGTTGTAAAACCTGCTCACCAGAAATGAAAATTGGAAGGCTCAGATCCATATCTTCCAAGACAACATACCTCATGCTTGTGGGACACTACCTCAGGAAGAAAAGGTTTTCCAGTTTTCAAAGCCTACATTTCTTGCCTACGAAGTAGATTTGGACTCATATTTTGTTGCTATTCGAGAGGTTTCTCTTCTTACTGGTGAAATTTTACTGTTTGGCTTGGCTCATCACAGAAAATCTTGCCCAGAGTCATGTGTAATAGATTTTTAAAATTAATCAATGAACTAAGTTCATACCAAGTAGTGGTTGATGGAATTGTGATCACAAGAGATTAACTTGGAGGTAATCCTCTTTTTTTTTCTTTTTCTTTTTTTTTTCAGATCTAAAGTGACTTTCAAGATCACCCTAACATCTGATCCGAAACTACCATACAAAGTGTGAGTACTGATTTTCTTTTTACAGGGTTCTCTGTCACCAGGAATCCATATTTACACTTTATGTATATCACCTAAATACATAGATGATAACATCACTGCACTAGTCATTACTCTGCTTACCTTTGTTTTTTGTAATATTTGGTTTTCTGGTTTCTCTTTCTAAAGAGTCATTATTGGAGTGGGTAATTTTTATTATATAAATCAGAATATAGTTCTCGGTCTAGATAAATACTTGTTATTGTTTACCTTTTACCTTACCTCCTCTGTTAGAAGCCCCTTGGGTGGAGCTCCCACATTGCTTAGAAAGCCAGCCACATCTGGTGGGTGGGACCATAGGTCAAGGATTATAGTGATGTTTTGTGGATGTTTCTGTGAGATAAATATAGGACTATCAGGAGTAAGTCTTCAGTATGGAAGTTGCATGGTGGGAATTAGGGGTCTTTTGACATAATGAATTGGTTTTTGTTAATGTTGTAGAGATGGGCAGTGTCCAGGTTGCGGACAAGAAAGTATAACTTGTAAATACCTGGGGACTGTGGATTCAGGTGGATGCATATCTAGTGTGGTGGTGTGTAGGAATGTGTTAGGCGGAAGGTTCTTTAGTGTTTCTTGGGTCATTTTGGTTTCTATATGTTTTGTCAGTGTTGTATTTGCTAGGGATGGGGATCTTTGTGAATACTGGTTGCTGAATTGTGAGGAAGGGGTAGGCTTTTTATTTGTATGTCATGGTTTGATGGTTAGTTATGAATTGTTTGGATGGGAAGGATCTACTAGTTTTAGTAGTGGTCATAGTAGTAGTGTCACCATTATTTGTCATTTCATACTTGATCAACATTTCCTGCATTAGAAAGGCTGCATCTACTCGCATCCATTCTCTAGCTCTCATGTGATACACCAAAACCACAGCTCCATATCCACAACCAGGCACCATAGACCTTTCCATGGTTTACCCTGGACAACTCACATGCCCTGGTTCAGTCCATTGACAGTATGTCGACCCCTGTATACCACATCGTTCCAGTTCACTGTATCCCTTGCATGCCCTTCACTCACCTGAATGTTCATCATTATTATTGTTATTGATTAATTAATATTGTCGAGATGCACTTGCTGAGTTTGAGAATCATCCTTAGGTATATTGTTTCCTTAGCTAAGAAGTTAGAACCATGTTCTGCCTACCATTCCACTCTTATGAATAGTCTTTTAATTTGAAACCTAGCATGATTTTATCGTAAGCTAGTCTCAAAGCTTGCATGTGAGATCCAGATTATGTTTAAAGGATGCACATGTAGGATTTTATGGGGGTCTCTCTCAACATTCCTTGAGGCATGGGTTTACAACATGAATTTGCTGCAGTAGTGAGAGGAGTACAGGCTGAGGACACTGATTACTCAGTGCTGGAATGTCAAGTGGGTAAAGTTATAAATGAGTGATAAATGAGAATATTGTTATAAATGACAAATACAGAAAAGGGAAAGGAATGGTTAGATTTTTGCATAATTTTTTATTGAAGTGGTTTTCATAAAGAAAGGTTGTATGAAGGGAATATGAAAAAAAAATTAGGAGCTAAAAGAATCGGAGTAAGTTGAAGTAAGTGAAAAGAGTTCGTGGAGTTGTTAAGGATATGTAAGGGATACTGCACAGGCCACCCTACTGGATAGTGAGACGTGGTTTAAGGTATGCAGATGGATGATTTAGACAAAACTAGATGCATTTGTTTGTTGAATGGATGGAATTATTATAGAAGCAGTTTCACAGGGTTATATTAAAGGTATTGCTGTGGATATATTACAAGAATATTTAGATAGTTATCTTTATGGCATTTACTACTTACTGGGGAATCCTTTTCATTTCACTCTTTCTGCCCTAGCAGCATTATATGCATCAGTACCTCTGATGCCATACAAGCATTAAAAGCACAGGGTGCATCATACATTCCTGAGTTTAGAATACATCTACTATAAATAATGGGTGTGTTCATGGCATTCTGTGATGTTAGTGGTAGACAGTAATAAAACAAAATGGAATGTCCACATTACAGATAGGCAGGTAGAGTACATGTGATGTATGGAAATGCAGTGTAGTGGCTGTTAATATATACAGCATGGCTCAGTAGATGCATTGCTTGCTATTGCATAGAGCACTTGGGGTGGGTCTGGCACTCATATATGATGTACATGCTTTTGATTACTTTAATCACACATTTTCATTATGAATTTTGTGTAGTTTCATATTTATATAATTTTCATTTCTTTGTGCTAAGGTTTAGCCAGAATAGTAAGTTTGGTTTACAAAGTTGAAAAGATTGTTTGAATTTATTTACCACTATAGGTAGAAATGTAATTTTTCAAGCTAATTATTTAAGAATTATTGAGCCAATATACACTGAACATGATTTATATGCAGCATTCTGACAAAGATGCCATGAAAGTCAGTTATTTACAGCAGAGGCATGTACTGTAAGGGTAGATAATTAACATCTGATTGATGATGTAGCTGCTTCATGATCTCATCCTCTCCCCGTAATTTTCATGCAGCTCTGGAGGTATGAAATATGGTTTTGAAGTAGAAAGTAAAGATTACATAAAGAGAAAGAATAATTGAGAGTTTTTTGTAATACAGGTAGGTGACCCAGAATAATTGAGAGTATTTTGTAATACAGGTAGGTGACCCCATCATAACATAATTTAACATAATAGGGTCTTATAATGAACTTGATTTATATCTGTTTGTTTCTTCCATACTTGTATGCCTTTTCCCATCCTAGCAAGGTAGCACTAGGAACAGATGAAGAAAGATTGCATTTCCTCTCATCCTTTCTCCAGCCTTCATGAGCACTGCACCAAAACCACAGCCCCCTATCCACAACTAGGCTCCACAGACCTCTCCACGATTTCCCCTGGCTACTTCACATGGGCTGTTTTAGTCCATTCACAGCACGACAAACCCTGTATACTGCATCGTTCCAATTTACTCCATCCTGTTCATGTGTTTCACCCTCTTGCATGTGCGGGCCCCGACCACTTATATTTTTACCTGCTCCACCTTCCATTTCCATTTTGGTCTACCTCTTCTTTTCCCCTGAGTTATAACACATATATCCTCAATGTTATCTCTCCTCACTCATTCCCTCCATATGTCCATACCATTTCAGCACACACTCTTCTTGTTACCACACCTCTCTCTTCCTTTTGTTACTTATTAATCAGACCACCTCACACCACATATTGTCCTCAAACATTTAATTTTCAACACGTCCACTCTCCTCCACACATCCTCATCTACAGCCCACGTTTTGCATCCATATAACACCATTGGGACTTCTATATCTTCAAAAATATCCGTTTTTGCCCTCCTATGGATTCCTCAATGCTCCCAGAACCTTTGCCCTCTCATGCATCCTATGACTCACTCTTCTGTGGTTCCATTTGCTTCCTTGTCTACTAGGTAACTGATGCATTTCACTTCTTCCAAATTTTCTCCTTTCAAACTCACACCCCAGCCAACACATCCCTCTGACTTTCTGAACCTAATAACCTTGCATTATTCACATTTACTCTCAAATACCTCCTTTCACTCACTCTTCCAAACTGAGTCACAAACTTCTGCAGTTTCTGCTTTGAATCCGCCACCAGTGCTGTGTCTTCAAACACAAGCTGACTCACTTCCCAGAGCCTGCACCCTTTATCACCTTTATAGTTGCCCCTCTCCAAGACCTTTGCATTTATCTCCCCTACCACCCATCTATAAACAAATTAAAGAGCCAAGATTACATAACACACCCCTACTGCAGACTGACTTTCACCTGGAACTACTCACTCTCCTTTCTCCCTACTCACACACAATGTACACTCTTGATAAAAGTGTCTGTTTGCTCCCAAAAGGTATCTCTCTCATCCCTATCATATGTTGTCTTAGATCCACAAATGCCACATACAAATCCTTCTGTTGCTGTAAGTACTTCTCACTCACCTTCTTCAAAACAAACACCTGATCTGCACATCCTCTACCACTCCCCAATCTGATCCTCAATACATACATTCCATCTCAATCACCACTCTCCCATACAGGATATCAGTTACAATCAACGAGTTTACTCCCCAGTAGTTTGAACAATCACTTTTGTCTCACTTGCCTTTATACAGTAGCACTATACATGCATTCCACCAATCCTTAGGCTCCTCATCCTGATCCATACATACATTGAAAATCCTAACTAAACAATCACAAACATAGTCACCCCCTTTCTTAAGAAATTTAAGCGCAGTACCATCCACTCTAGCTGTCTTGCCACATTTCATCATACACAAGGCTTTCACCACCTCTTCCCTCTTCACCAAACCATTTTCCATGACTCTCTCGCTTCGCAAACCTGCCTAACTCAGACGCCCACCATCTGCCGCCCTGTCATCAAACACATTCAACATTCCTTCAGAATATTCACTCATCTCCACCTCATCTCATCACTACTTGTTACCACTTCCCCATTTGCCCCTTTCATTGATGTTCCCATTTGTTGTCTTGTTTTTCCTTCACTGTTAACGTCCTTCCAAAAACATCCTCCTATTCTCCCAAAAGTTTATTGATAATTGCACTCTTCAGTTTTCATTTGCTCTCTTTTCTAACCCCTGCACCTTCCCCTTGACCTCCTTCTGCTTCCTCTTGTACATCTCCCAATCATTTGCACTCCTTCCCTGTAAATACTACCTATACACCTCTCTCTTCTCTTTCATCAGTAACTTTACTTTGTCATCCCACCACTCACTACACTTTCTTACCTGCCCACCTCCCACCTTCCTCATGCTACACACTTCTTATGCACATGCCAGCGCTACTTCCCTAAATATCTTCCATTCATCACCCACACACTTTGCTTCATTTACTCCCACCATTTGTCATTCTACACCCAATCTTTCCTAGTATTTCTTCACACAGCTTTTTTCCAAACTCATTCTTTTTCACCACCTCTTCTCACTAATATTGTTTTCTCTTTTTTTAAAACTCCTACAAATCTTCTCTCTTGCATCTACCAGTTCATGGTCAGATATCCCACCAGCTGCCTCCCTCAGTTCATTTACATCCAAGAGTCTCTCTTTTGCATGCCTGTCAATTAGTGTGTAATCCAGTAGTGCCCTCTTATCACCTTTCATATTCACCCATGTATGCTTATGTATGTCTACTTTTTAAACTAGATATTTCAATCTCAAGATCTTTTTCAGTACAGTTACCCAAGCTGTTCACCATTATTATTCACCTCATTGATTACTCCATGTCCCCCAGTTATACCCTCAATTATCATATTACTCACTCTCATTTAAGTCATCCATCACTAATACCCGATCTCTAGCATTAAAACTGCTGACACACTCCCTCAGCTGCTCCCAAAACACTTATCTCTCATCATCCTCATTCTCATGGCTGGTGTACAATCACTATTTATTACACATCTCTTGCAACCCATTTTCAGTTTTATCCACATCAGTCTGGAGCTCACTTTCTTTTTTCATGCATTCTCAATTGAAATAGAAGAAGGTGAGATTCCAGCCCTCTACTCCCACCCATTTTTAGTCAACCTCTACGACACGCAGGGAGTTCAGAGATAGAATTATTTCTCCCATACCCCAGAACTCCCCCCTGCCCACCTTATGACTCGTTTTTGCTTCCATTGTTCCATTTGTTGCCATGGCTTCTCCCAGGTATTTAAAACCTCCACTTCCAACAGATTTTCTCTCCACTGCTACACCTAATATCATTGCTTTTATTTACATTTACCCCAAATGTCTTCCTTTCACTCACTCCCAAACTCAGACACCAACTTCTGCAGTTTCTCACTCAAATCTGCCACCAGAACTGTAACATAAGCAAACAACAGCTAGCTAACTTCCCAGGCACCCCCCCCTCACCCCCTATAGATTGTATACTTGCCCCTCTCTCAAGGACCTTTGCACTAACTTCACTGACTATCCCATCCTTAAACAAATTAAGCTGCCATGATGACATCATATACCCTACTGAGACCCATATCCACCTGGAACCACTCGCCATCCTCTCTACCTACTCCACTTGTTTTGCATTCTTGATAAAAACTTTTCATTGTTTCTAGTAGCTTACCTCTTTCCTCTTACACCATATAGTTTTATGACCTATAAGGCACTCCTATCTACCCTTTTATGTGCTTTTTCGAAATCCATTAATGTCACATACAAATCCTTCTGTTTCTGTATGTATTCTCACACACATTCTTTAAAGCAGACGTGATCTACACATCCCCTACAGCTCCTGAAACCACATTGATCCCCCGGTCAGATGCTCTCTACATGCCTTCACCCTCACACTCACCACTCTCCCATACAACTTACAGGATCATCAGAAAACAGGCACTCTAGTTAGAACTTGCCTTTGTCCCCTGTGCCTTTATACAAAGGCACTATACATACATTCTACCATTCCTTAGGCACCCCACCATTATCCATACATTAAAAATCCAAACTATACAATCAACAACATAGTTACCCACCCCCTTTCTTAAGAAGTTCAGTTGCAGTACCTTCCAGTCTATTTGCCTTGTCACATTTCATCTTACGCAAGGCTTTCACCACCTCTTCTGTCTTTACCAAACCACTATATGTATGTTGGGGGTGACTGTGTTGTTGATTGGTTACTTAGGACATGGTGAGATGCCTGATGATTGGCAGAATGCTTACCAGATGGATGCCTAGTGAAGTCTTTGGGGGTTTTCAACCCCCATAGCCTGGAATGAGCCAGTGTATAAAGGCAAGGGAAACAAAGGTGAGTGCTCAAACTACAGAGGTATTAGTTGAGTGTATCCAGTAAGATGTATAGGAGAGTTGTGATTGAGAGGGTGAAGGCATATACAGAACATAAGACTGGGGAGGAACAATGTGGTTTCAGGAGTGGGAGAGGATATGTGGATTGATAATTTATCTTAAAGAATGAGTGTGAGAAGTATTTAAGAGGAAAAAGAAGGATTTATGTGTAGCTTTTATGGATCTGGAGAAAGCATATGAAAGAGTTGATAGGGATGCCTAGTGGAAGGTTTTACAAAGATATAGTGTGAAAGGAAAGCTAATAGAAGCAGTGAGGAATTTTTATCAAGAGTGTATGGCATGTGTGTGAGTAGGTAGAGAAGAGAGTGAGTGGTTCTAGTTGAAGGTTGGTCTGTATGATGTATGATGCTATTATGGCTGTTTTATTTGTTTATTTGTTTATAGATGATATGATGAGGGGAGGTAAATGCAAAGATCATGGGAAAAATGAGTATGCAGTCTGCAGTTGGTAAGGTGGGGCCTGGGAGATGAGTCAGTTGTTGTTTGCTGATGATGCAGCACTGGTAGGGGATTCAAATAAGAAACTACAGAAGTTGGTGTCTGAGTTTGGGAGAGTGTGTGAAAGAAGGAAGTTGAGACTAAAGGTACATAAGACTAAAGTTAATAGGTTTAGCAGGGCAGAGGGATAGGTTAGTTAGGGTATGAGTTTGAATGGAGAAAGTTTGGAGGTAGTGGAGTGGACATAGCAATGAATGGTACCTTGGAAGAGATTCATAGAGTAGGTGAAGGAGCCAGGGTTCTGTGAGCACTGAATAATGTGTAGAAAGAGAGGTTGTTACTCTTGGGGGGATGGGGATGTGAAGAGTATTTTTAAAGGTGTAGTATTCTCAGCAATGTACGGATATGAGCCATGGGCTGTAGATGAAGATGTGCAGAGGAGGGTGGAAGTGTTGGATTGAAATGTTTGAGGACAATTTGTAGTGTAAGGCAGTTTAATTAAGTGATAAAACGTAAGAAAGAGGGGTAATTAAAATGGTGTGGTTGAAAGAGCTGAAGAGGGTATGCTGAAATGTTTTGGATACATAGCACGGCCAATGAGAGGGGGGGTGCAGGGGATACATTATACCCGGGCCTGGGGGTCCAAGAGGGGGCCTGGAAATTTCCTGGGATCTCAGAAAATTTTTGCATACATTAAAGACTAGCATTCCACACCCTCTTATGTTCCATACCCTTTTTGGCCTTACAACTCATGGTGTAAATCCATAGTGGATAAAAATAGGATGACTAATGGAGGAAGGAACGGGACCTGAAAGAAACTTTATACCTCCTGATAAAATTCCTCTTAGAGGTCTTGATTTGAATAGAAAGAATGATTAAGGAGAGTATAACAAAGAGAATATATGGATCAGAAGTGGAGGGGACATGGAAAAGGGGGAAACCAAGATTTTGTATGGTCAGGGCTTGAACATGCAGGAGGGTTAAAGGCATTTATGAGGCAGAGTGAGTAGGAGCGATTTGTTATACAGGGGTCGATTTGCTGTCAGTGTACTGAACCAGGACATATGAAGCAACTAGGGGAAACCACGAAGAGGTCAGTGAGGCCTTGTTATGGTTGCTGTAGCTTCTGTGCATTACACATGACAGCTAGGGATTGGATGTGAGCACATGAGGCTTTTCTTCATCTGTTCCTGGCACCATCTTTCTGACACAGGAACAGTGAACGAGTATGGAAAAAGATATATAATATGACCATAAACATGTCACAGGCAGAACATGTCCCTGTCAGTGGCTATCTTGGATGAAAAGAATAAAATGATAGAAAAGAAAGTATAGATTAATCAGGGCTCTCTAGGTGTTTAAAGACCTGACTCTTAAAGGTTGGAAGATTATAGGAAGAGGGAAGGATGCGAGAAGGAAGAGAATTTTTTAGTTTAAGTGTTCAAGAGAAGCAGGAGGTATCAAAACAGTTCTCCCAAAGTGTTTCAAGAAGATTCTGGTTGTGCAACCAAAAGAAAATCATGTTGCAAGAAATTGTACATATAGTTTTCATAGAATTTCCTTATTCCATAAGTGGTTATGATTGTCTGACAAGATGTGGAAGTTCAGTGGAAGCTACTAACATCATGTGGCCATAGGTTTATCAGGTTTTCCATGTGTAAGTGTCTCTGCAAGGGTTGATCAGGGAGCCCACCTGATGACCAGTCAACTTTATCCACAACCATTAAGTCTCCTAAAGATCGCATTTATGTTGTCATATGTAATTCCAGGATCAAACATTAGGTGTTTGGTATGCACAGTGCCACGAATGGCTGTGGCATAGAATGGTACTTTCCTCTAGAATCATCATTGAATGAAGCCTTCCTCTTCTCTCAGCAGATGAGGTGTGTCCAGAGCTGAATAAAGTTGCCTACTTAGGGAGGAGGAAGGTTGTCTACTATGCAACAACATTGCCATAAAGTAAGGCATCCTGCTGAGAGGAAGGAAGATTACCCTTTAAAAGGGAGAAGTTTCTCTGCTGAACAGTAAGATTGTCTTTTAGAAAGCAATTGTGTCAAGTGAGACTGAGTGTTGTGTACTAGGGAAAGGCAGGAATCAAGGATATCAAGTGAGATTTAGGGTTGTTTGCTAGATAAAGAAACAAATTATATGCTGCGAAGGAAGATTTTCCTCAAAGAAACACATTTATCAGCCATTTAAGATTATGTAAGACGACAGTGTGCATGTTGTTGTGTAGTGCACTTGTATACTTAGCAAGAAAGAAGAGAACCTACTTAGAAACGAATCTTTATACTAGGAACAAGAAGCAAGATATTTACTGTGGTTTTTGTTCACTGCCATTCATACTCCCTTCTAGGTTGCAAATATCAGCATTAAACAGATCATGTGAAGCTTAAGATTTAATCATTGTAAGACTTTTTAATTTATTATGGTATCCCCATGAGTGAGGCTTCACAATGTGGAATGAGGTAATGCATAACTTGTTGTATTTTATGCACGAATTGTTACCAGCTGCTGCCAGTAGAACAAACTGGAATCAGGATAGCATTGATAAAGCATTGTGTTGGGGTGCTTATTATGAAAAAATATCAAGGCAGTTTCATCTTAATTTTAGCATTCGATTTGCTTTCTCTTGCCTAGCTAGGCAGTCCCAGTGGGCAATGACATTTCATGATCTTCAAAGTGCCCGGCAGTTTCTTCTCAAAAATTTCATTCAAAACCAGTTGCTGGACCCCTGTGTGAAGGAATATGTTCATCAGGTGGCTAATACAGTGGTAGGCCCAACCATACTTGCTACACTATACCAGCAAGCCAAACAACAAAACTCCTCTTGTAACCAGCTTATGAATGCACTGGCAGATATGAAATATGAAATAGTTAAAAGAAGATTGGGAACAAGGCTCATGGTAGAGGCTGCTAGTAGTTCTGGCCAGGATGAGCTGCAAGATTGTCTCACTAAAATGGTTATGTTCACAGAAGGATTGTCAATGATTCTTTGCACTGTCAGACTGGATAAGGAAGCAGGAAGTGTTGATGGATATTTCCTTATGAGTCCAAGGATTGTTGAGTGGTTAGAAGGTGTCTTAACCTCTCTCCAGGACAGTAGGCACAGGCGAGTGGTTCGCACCTTATGCACCTCACCCCCAGCATTATTAAATGAATTATTAAGTGGGAACTTAAGTATTTTTAGATTACTGATGTCAGTCCTAAACAAAGAAGCCAAGAAATTAGAACCATATTATGATAATAAAGGTTGTTGTTGGCTGCCCCACAATCCAACTGCCTCAATCTTGAGCTATCAAGATCTAGTGTGCATGTATGCTCTATTGCTCAAAGTTGAGGGTTTAGCATTGTATGCCCAGGAAAAAGTACATAGCTTTTGTTTACAGGATGGTGGAGCTGTGTGGAGTGATGTGATAAGAGATGCTAATGCAGAAGAAAAGCTTGAACAATAACAATACATTTACATCAGAGGTGTTAACACTAATACGTATCAACATGACCATTATATTACACACTCCTATATCATAAATCCATCAAAGGAATAGACTTCTAGTTTTAGTTTAGAAATTGGTATTCCATATAAGAAAAAGAGTTTGCTTGTCCAGAGCTTGCAGTAATGTATGTCAGTGGCCACAATAAAAATGTGACCATGACTTCAGCTCCTCACAGCACCAAAAAGCTAGTTTACTTGAATTTTCTCTTTTTACATTACCTATAGTATACTCTGCTTGTAGTCTTCTGCTTTTGGCTTTTGTATATATGATATATTTGTTACTGTAATTTTTATAATATGCCTTGGAACAGAAATGTGGGTGAAATTTAAGGAGTTTTGCTTTATGCTAAAACCTCTTCCTTCGTGCCTTAAAAGTTATCCACTTTTCATTTCACTTTGGATGCTGCCTTTAGCCACTCTTGATATTGTATAATCTTGGTATATGTTTAAGTTCATGTCAGTTTTTTTGATATAGGGAGAGAAGGTTACTGGAGGCTGAGACATCCATACAGACTTGGGGCTTAGTTACCTTATTGATGTCAGAGAGAGGAGTATGACATGTTGCCCCAGCAGGGAAGTAAACTGCAGTAAAGTGTATGTGGACTTTTTCATTTAGAATATCATTCAAATTAAGTATATATATATTATTTATTTATTTATTTATATTTATTTATTATACTTGATCGCTGTTTCCCGCGTCAGCGAGGTAGCGCCAGGAAACAGACGAAGAAAA
>JAYMFT010383759.1:0-20312 GCA_038088735.1 Panulirus argus
TATCCCCTTTGCCTTTGTACAGTGGCACTATACATGCATTCCACCAATCCTCAGGCACTTCACCATGACCCATACATGCATTGAATATTCTTACCAACCAATCAAAAACACAGTCACCCTCTTTCTTAATAAATTCAAATGCAATACCATCCAATCCTGCCGCCTTGCTGGATTTCATCTTCCACAAGTCTTTCACCACCTCCTCTCTCTCCACCAAACCACTCTCCCTGATTCTCTCACTTTGCATATATACATATATATACATATATAGTCTTTTTTCGTATGTGTTTGCCACTTCTCACATCAGTGAGGCAACACCAAGAACAAAAAAAATGGCCTCATTCACTTACATCTACACTGTAGCTGTCATGTATAATGCACTGAAACTACAGCTTTCTACCCACAATCAGGCCTGACATACCTTACCATTAATTCCCCTGACTGATCATATGCTCTGTTTGAGCCCAGTAACATGACATCATCCTTGCATACCACATCCAAAACCCTCTATCCCATGCATGCCACTTGATGTTCATGCCCCAACTCTTCAAAGCATCTTTCACTCCAAACCTCAACATTCTTCGTGGTTTACCCACTTTCCCTGTTCCCACTACTTACACATATACCTTCTTTTTCACCCTCTTCTCACTCATCCTATACAATATGTCTAAACCTTTGCATTTAGCACACCCTCTTAAATTCTTTCTTAAATACTCCAATTACTACCACACCTCTCTCTTAGTCTATCATCTCTTATTTGATCAACCCTCCTCTTGTCACAAATTGTCCTTAAACATTTTATTTCGAACATATACTCCCTCTTCTTAACATTTATGCCAGACCCATGCCTCACATTCATACAGCACTGATGGGACTACAATACCATCAAAAATACCCATTCCCCAATGCACCCCTCACTTACTCTGTGTCTCAACACTAGCTTCCAGGTTCTAATTGCTGCCATATTTACTTCCACTTGTCTAAAACATTCCACTTCTTCCAGATTTTCCCCATTCAAACTCACACTCCAAACAGTCTGTTCCTCTTTACTGCTAAACCTAGTAACCAAACATTTATTCAGATTTACTCTCAAATTTTTCATTTCACTCACTCTCAGACTCAGACACCAGTTGCTGCAGTTTCTCACTTAAATATGCATCATGTCATCAGTATACAACTGACTCACCTCCAAGACTGTCAGCAAACTGCATACCTGCCCCTCTCTCCAAGATCCTTGCATTCACATCCTTCACCACCCCATCAAGGAACAAATAAAAAAACAGCTATGGTGGCATCACACACCCCTGATGCAGACCCACCCTTACATGGAACCACTCACTCTCCTTTCTCCATGCTTGTACATGTTCTTTACTCTCTTGAACACTCTTCACTGCTTCTGGCAGCTTTCCTCCCACAGCATCTATTTGCAACACCTTCCACAGTGCATCTCTGTCAACCCTATCATACATTTTCTTCAGATCCATAAATGCCGCACAAATTTCTTTCTGTTTCTTCTGAGTATTTCTCACACACATACTTCAAAGCAAACACTTACTCCACCCATCCTCCATTATTTCTGAAGCCACATTGTGTGTCCACAGGCTGAAACTCTGTGCATGCCACCACCACCAGTATCACCACTCTTGCATAGAATTTACTAGGTACACTCAACAAACTTATACCTGTTTAGTTTGAACATTCATTTTTGTCCTATTCACCTTCATACAGTGGCACCATAGATATTCCACCAATCCTCAGGTAATTCACCACGAGGTGTACATACAATAAAACTCCTAACTTTTTTACTTTACTTTGGAGGCTCCAGTCATGGACAAGAGTCCATATCAAGGCTGGGCCTTAATTGAAATAAAAAGAGGAGGAAAGAGATAAGAAAAAGTGTTTACAGATTTTGGAGGAAGTAAAAAAACTTTCTTTTAAAAGTGCCAGGTCATAGTTAGTGAGAAAGATATAAGAGGATAGATAGTTCCAAAGTTTTGAGGTATAGAGAAAGAAACTAACAAAACAACCCACCCTTGAATTGCTAATGGCCATACAGTAATCATGTAACACATCAGCTTGCCAAGTATTGTATAATCTAGCTAATGGTGCCAACACACAAGCAGCTAACTCTCAGGAGCAAAAACCAAAGTAATACCTCTAACAGAGGGAAAGTGAATGAGCATTGCTGTTTAGGGCAAGTGGGTCAAGTTTTGAAGTAAATATACAGAGCTAGAGCCACCCTAGATGTGACACCAGCACTCCATATAAGGACGGATCAATCTTTTGCATAAACAGATACATGGGCAGAAACTGGATTTTGGAAGCATTAAACTTACCTGTCCAATTCTAAGTTTACTGAGGAAATTGTGTCTACACAGGATGTAGATTGAGTGAAAGAAGCAGAATAGAAGGATATGGAGGAATGCAGTGTTGAGTCGTCAGCATATGAGTGCATTTGGTTATTTGTATAAGGAAGGAAATTGTTTATAAAAAGGAGAAAAAGTGTAGGAGACAGGACAGAACCTTGAGGGGCACTACTGTTGATGGAGAAAGGGGGGAGGGGCTTGATCCATCAACAACCACAGAGATAGAACAGCCAGAGAGGAAGCTAGATATAAGGGAGGAAAGTCAAAAGAGGGGAGCTTAGGGATGATGCCCCAGTTCCACATCTTGTCAAACACTCTGGACACATTAAATGCAACTACATAGGATTCCCAAAAACCTTTTAAGGATAATGACCGGACATTAGTAAGATAGGAAGAAATATCGCTAGTAGATCTCACCTTACAGAAGCCATTCAGGTGACCTGAGAGAAAGCTGTGAGATTCAAAATGTATAAGGATATGGGAGTTGAGGAGAGATTGAAAGACTGGAAATAGTTGAGGTCAAAGCAACAAGATGATAGTTAGAGGGGTTAACCAATTAACACAATCCACCCCCTTTCTTCAGAAATTCAACTGCAATCCTGTCCACTCCAGCTATTTTGCTGCACTTCGTCTTACACAACACTTTTACCACCTTTCATTTTCACCAAACCACTTGCCATGACTCTCTCACATCACATACCTCCATGTCCAAAATATTCTACATTTGCTCTCATATCATCCCTTCAAAATATTCACCCCATCTCCTGTCCACCTTATTTCTTCTTGTTACCACTTCCTCATTTGCCCCCTTCACCAATGTACTCATTTGTTCTCTTGTTTATCTCACATTACTAACCTCTTTCCAAAACATGTTCTTGCAGAAGTTAGCTGTTGTTCACTAATTCCAACTCTCATTTGCCCTGTTCCTCTGCCCCTGTACCTTCCTTTTGTCCTACTGCCACATATATCTCCCAATCACTTGCACTCTTCCATGCAAATATTCTTTGCTCATTCAATAGTAACTTATCTTCCTCATTGCAAGAGGTCACAGTGGTGTGCGTGATCTAGTATATGCTACCATTTCTCATCTGTCCATCTCCCACCTTCTACATCTTACACATTTCTCTTGCATGTGTAAGCAGTGCTTACCTAAACACCTGCCATCCTTTCCCAAAAATCCTAACTCCAATTAATATCACATTTTGCCATTCTACACTCAACTCTCTTTGTATCCTCTCACAAGCCTGTTTTGCAGGCTCACTTACTAATACAACCCTCTTCCCACCCGTATCCTTTCCTCTTTTCGTAAAGCCTCAACAAACCTCCAAGTCAGGCATACCACCAAGCTGCCCCTCTTAACACATTCACATCCAAGAGCCTATTCTTCGCATACTTACCAGTTAGCACATTGTCCAGTAATGCCTCTTTTCACTGTCTAATATGTTTTCAGGGAATATTAATGCCAGATGAAAGAAAAAACTTTTTTATTTTGAAATAATAATACAAAACTTCATTTAGATAATTATTTCTTTGATGGATAATTGACACTTCAGAACCAACCTGAAGTTTTATTACACTGTAAATTACATTCATCATAGATTTTGAAGTGATAATATGGACAATGATTGGGTCACTTTTCAAAGAAATAAATCCGTTGGTTGAAAAGATATAGCAACAGTTCCACAAATACTCTTTCATATATTTGTGTTGTACTAATGTAAATCCATAATATTCCTATTCTGTAAAAAATAGTGTTAACTGTAATTCTGAAATTTGGATTTGGATTTAACTTTGTCCCTTATTCAGAAGCTGTTTGGGCAGTGGTATCAGTACCACAGCTGTAGATTGCCACGATCATAATGCTTAGTAAAGTTTTAGAAATGGAAGTTACAATTGTTGAATGCCTGTCATTTGATAGATGATACTGAAATGAAGTTTGACATTGAGATGATGAAACAGGAAGATTTACAGGGATGGATGAATAAGGGAAACATGGAAATGATGCTTGAATTATGCTTCATTATGAGCAGTGTTAATGTACTCCAGCTGCAATCAAGAAGTCCCTTTTGATGACTTGGAAAGACTAAAGCATTGTTGAGGACCTTCTCACCCAAAAAGAAGCCCACCTTTCCTTGTTCCCACTGAAAGCATAGTCATGAATCTGCAGTAGACTTTTGGAAAAGGTTCCTGGTTACTCGGTAATGATATTTATCTGTATATTAGTATCTCTGATGCTTGTTCCTAACTGGAACTCCCTTGAGGGGATGGCCACGTTAATAGAGTCTTCATAATTAGTGAACTCCAATCTCGCTTCTTAGCCTTTAGTGTCTCACCCTTAACAGGCAATTGGCAGAGGACAACTGTAGGGCAGTGTTTGCAGAGGCTCTGACCTAATGTTCCTACTAACTACATCTCCCTGTTGCTCCTGCCTAATGGTCCTATATACTACATCTACTTAATGTTTTTACCTAATGTTCCTACCTACTACTTCTATCTACTGATCCTACCATCTTACCAAAAGGCAGAGCTAGCGCTTAGTGCTCATCACAAGAAGATCTATAGTTATGAAGAATGAACTGTGTGAATTAAGTGTTCTCAGGTGTTATGTATGACAAGTAAAGATTGTAGTTCGTGGACAGAATGCCATTAGTCCACTTGTAGGTGTGGCAGAAAGGAAAAATAGCTACCTGAAACAGAGGAGTGCAACTTAACAACCACTGAAGTGCTGACTCACTACACAGCCATCACTAACCCTCCCAGTATCCAGGTGGATAGTACTGGTAATATACCTCCCTGGCATTAGCTGCTTACCAACTACTACTTACCAGTAATGGTAATAAGTATGATAATAATAGTAATAATAATAATAATGATAATGATAGTAATAATAATAATGTTATAATAATAATAATGATAAAAAACATAAGGATTTGTGTGTGGCATTTATGGATGTTGAGAAATCATATGATAACGTTGATAAAGATGCCTTGTGGAAGGTTTAATATATGGTGTGGGAAGAAAGTTGTCAGAAGCAGTGAAAAGTGTTTATCAGAGGTATAAGGTGTGTGTGTAAGTAGGAAGACAGTAAAGTGAATGGTTCCATGTGAAGGTTAGTTTGAGGCAGGGATGTGTGATGTCACCATAGCTGTTTATTTGTTTATGAGTGTGGTGGTGAGGAAGTTAAATGCAAGGATTGTTAGAGAGGGGCGAGTATGCAGTCTGTAGGGAATGAGGGGAGCCTGAGAATTGAATCAGTTGTTTGCTAATGACACAACACTAGTGGCAGATTCACGTGAGAAACTTTTGTAACGAGTTTGGAAGTGTGTGTGAAAGGAGGAGGTTAAGGGTAAATATGAATAAAAGCAAGATTATTAGGTTTAGCAAGGTAGAGGGACAGGTGAGTCTGAATGGAGAGAAATTGCAGGAAGTGCAGTGCTTTAGATATCTGGGAGTGGACATGGCAGCAAATGGAACCATGGAAGAGGAAGTGAATCATAGAGTGGGTGAGGAAGCAAAGGTTTTGGGAGCATTAAAGAATGTATGGAAAGAAAGGTCTTTGTTGGGGAGGCTGAAATTGGGTATGTTTGAAGGTTTAGTGATTCCTACAATGTTATATGGATGCAAGGCATGGACTATAGATGAGGATGTGCAGAGGAGGGTGGATATGTTGGAAATTAAATGTTTGATGACAGTATGTGGTGAGAGTTGGTTTGATCGAGTAAGTACTAAAACGGTAAGAGAGAGGTGTAGTAGTAATATGTGTATTAAATGGAGAGAGGGGGAGACCAAACTGGAAATGGTATGATGTGAAAAAGATTATGAGTGATTGGGGCCTGAGCACGCTAAAGGGTGAAAGGTGTGCATAGGATAAGGTGAATTGGAATGATATGGTATGCAGGGGTCAACATTCTGTCAGTGGACTGAACCAGGGCGTTCGAAGCTACCAGGGGAAACCATGGAAAGGTCTGTGGGGCCGGGTTGTGGATAGGGAGCTGTAGTTTTGGTGCATTTCACGTGACAGTTAGAGAATTTATGTGGGCGAATACGGCCTTTCTTTGTCTGTCACTGGCACAACCTCATGAACGAGAGAAACAGCAATTAAATATGAAAAAAATAGTACATATATGGATAAGGGAAACCTCCAAAATGATGTTTTATTGTTGATTTTAAGGTAAAAGCTTTTGAAACCTGTGATGAATTCATATGTGAACTGACTTTTTGGTGTGTTGAAAATGTACATGTGCAGGAGTATGAAATCAAATGAACTGTGCAGCACCGGTAGGTTTTGTGTAAGCCAGTGGAATGCATTTGAAAAAGGATAGGAATGATGAATTAAAAGTATGAGGTGCTAGGGTGTAAAATGGATTTTTTTCTTTTTTCAAATAAAGAGTGAAGGAAGATTTATTGAGAGTACAATGATGGTTATTACATTTTTGTAGATGGAAAATGCAAGTAAAAGAATCATTAGAAAGGTTATGGTAGTAATATGTAGTCAGCAGACAGATTTTCACAAAAAATGTAATCAGGAAGGAGCAAATTTATAACTACATAGTATTACAGTGTATTCTTGCAGATTTCTTTTGTTTTACTAATGTATATTGTTGGTTTTGCTACTTTTTTGATTTATTTGTTTGAGTAAGTTTTTAAAAATGTTTTTCATTAACATCAGGAAACTTGAAATTATGATTGCCTTATGGGGTAAATATTGGCTTTATTTATTTGCTTTAGCTATTCCTCCTAGCCATACTGGCATTACACTGCCATCATTCTCAGTGAATAAAGACTTAAATGCAAATTGATTTTTTTTTTTATCAAAATTTTTTTAAGCATTGTATAAATAATAAATTTTGAGCCAACGAGATTTCATGACATGAGTTTTGCTGGTTGCAGGACTGTAGCAAGAACCACTAGTTTCTGAGCAGCAGTTGACCAGTAAGACATCTCACACATTAATCTGTAAGACTATAATTACTCATCATATTTCCTGTATATTACTGTTAATTTTCAGAGAAGTTTGAATTTCTAAAATTACCAAGGACATATCTTTATAATTTTCAGACTTGTACTGTGCTTCTTAGAAGTCGATCATAATGTTACAAATGACTAATAGTACTTACTCATTGGTTTTTATCCATTGTTAGTTATTTTCAGATGTTGGGAACCTACTCATATATCATGAGTCATTGGATGTTGTTGAATAATAATACTTGACTGCTTTCACCTGGGCTCCATGCGGGATTGTCCCAAATGTGAAATATCCTCTTGTGAAGCTAAGGATATTATTTCAACTTTTGCACACACACACACACACACACACACACACACACACACACACACGAGTATAAAACTCTCTCCCCGTAACACACAGTAGTAATCACACTGTGCACTAGTGTGCTAAGTATGCTTACTAATGCCTTGTCATGCCCTCAACAGGACTTCTTGGTCAAGCTTGCATTTCTGGCAGAGTTAACAAGATGCATCTGCTTGTTGCATCCTCTCCTATGCTTTAATCTGAGTCTGCTATGCTCCAGCTCCAGTGTAAAGGACACATTGGTCTTCTGATATTTATTTTCCAAGTTTTTGCTTTCCACAAAACTATCTTGTAATTAAAGTTTTGCATGTTTAACACTGAAACTAGAATGTGTACCAGCACTTCAAATAATCTTTAGTAGCTGATTACACAATACTAACATGGTGTAGACTTTAATGGTTTATTCGTTACTTTCAGAGGTTGTGTTTCTTCATTATTAAGTACAGAAATTCAAAAATTATTGAAATGTTATAATACAAGGGTAATAAAGTTTTTCCATGTAACCACTTTTGTTTTCTAGTACTAAAAGGATTGATAGGGTTGAAAAAACATGATACTAAATACAAAACTATTATGAGTGTGCCAAATACAGAATTATTAGGCAGAAGATTTGATCATACATCATGCAGTAGGCACAGAAGAGAGTAAATTCCATAGCATTCAAGATTGTCAGCTGTAAGAATATTTTGGTACTGTAGAATGTGTTTTCTCATAGATATTAAGGGAGGCTCGGCCAGTTGTCAGCTGTAAGAATATTTTGGTACTGTAGACTGTGTTTTCTCATAGATATTAAGGGAGGCTAGGCCAGCATCTTTAAAGGAATGTGGAAATTTTCTGTTTTACTAACAAAGTATGAACTCTGCATATTGATTTATCATTCAACATTAGGTTTGTAGTGGCATCTAGGAAGGTGAACTTTGCTTAATGAGAGTCTTCCAGTTTCAGGAGGGAAAAACCAAAGTTTAATTTAAAATGTCTGAATGTTGCCTTAAAAAAAAAAAGAGAAATATATGGTATTAATTGCTGCTATCATGTGCAAAGAACATTTTATCTTTCTCTGATGAGATCCTACATCATAAAATACTTGATTGCTTATAGGCTTTATTGACATTCATTGATTGAAAACCTATGACTAAAATATCCAGAGCACAAAGTCAAGTTTCACTCCAATCATAAGGAGCTAAATGCTTGAAAACTTGTTTGTTAGAAACAAGTTCGTACAAAGTTTGAGGCATGAAAAATTCAAGTTGTGGATCATTTTTATCCAAGTCACTACGGAGAGTTGTACCATTGGAAGAATACCATGATTTCCTTTAAATGCAATCCTGCTTCAACCAGTCTAGTTTAAACTTAATTCTATCCTTTAAGAATTGTTTATTTTCATTTCTTGGGTCTTATGAGGTTTCCTCTTATTTCTGCTTTTTTGTTTTTTACACTATTATTTACCCCTACCCCTTGGGTATACTGGGTGAGGCAAACCTTCTCCTTTTACGGTTCTTAGCACTAACAAGTGGTATCTGCTACACTGTTTGATAGCAAAACTAATATCAGAGTTCTTCAGCAAATATTTCAACACTGCTGTTGGCTCTTCAGCTCTGGATATCTGGAGACAGTCAATACCTCAGGTCTCTGAAGGAAGATAATGCATGTGCCACCCTGCTTTTTTGTGTGGGAAAGAGCGACATGCTTTATACAGAAACATAAAATGGTTTGTTCACTGCTTCTCAGCCATTGCTTTCTTAGTATTAATAATCAATACTGGCAGGCTACTTTGTTTTTGCAGTACAGTAGTTCTGTTTTGTGGTTGTGGGAGTATTTTTGTGGTTGTTGATCTTCTTTTATTTCTTTTCTTCAACAGGCATGTGGATGGGAAAGAGAAAACCAAAAAGAGGAAGGGACTGTTTTAAAGCTGCAGTTCCCAGTTCATAAAAGCTCATATTGCCGCTTGAAGCACTGCACCCCCACCTGCCTCAACCTCAGTCCCTCCAAGCTCACCCTCTCCCCATTAGTGTTTCACACAGCCTTATATATTATTTTAGTATTACAAAACAGCAAAATTTGGGCTTAATAATAAAAGGATCTAATGTAATTAATACACTGGACTGACTGACTTGAAGGGACCTAAGGTGTTTTCCTGGGGAGGCAGAAGATTATGGTTGTCATTCTTGTAGTTCCAATCACAATCACTTATATCACATGGCAGACTCAGCCATAAGGTTGTTCTAAAAGAAGCTCATGTCCCCAGTGTCACAGTTGCCAAAGTGAGTGTGATAGTATTTTTAGAAGCTCTCCAGTGCTGATCTTCTGTTACAGGTGGATTGTCAAGTTATCATAGTTTAGAGAACCATAATCTTCCCCCAAGCCATAGATATTATCATTCTTCTGATACTACGCTGTAGTGGCACTTATTCCAGTGACCAGTCAGGGATTACCTTTCTCTCAGTGATAATAATTTTTAAATTCATGGACATGTTTTTTAAAAAAAATATGCTTATTACACATCTGTTACCATTGAAAAATATTTTAGTTTGGTAAGCATTTCCATTATAACTTCAAAAGGGACCTATGTTGAAGATCATTTTCCTTCCAGAATAGTTCATTTTATTGTATGTTGGATCTTCCTCAAATGTTTTCACTAAATAGATCGTACTGTAGCAGAAAGAAAATATATGCTTTGTCACTGTCCACTCTCTGTTACGTATTGAATGTGGGGAAAATGCTTCCTGGCTGGCCATGCTGAGAGTTAAGTATGAGGTACAGGATGTGACTCCTTTGTGCTCATTGTAGTTCTTATACTACTGATCTTTCCTTGTACTTCTAAAGGTGGATGGAAGTTGATCATCTCGAAGATGGACTTTGGCAACCCATCGCTTCCGATTGGCAACAAAAAATGATGGTCATATATATATGCACTATTGAGTTGCAAGTTATTCCTTTAAAGACAGGTAACATAGTGCAAACACTCACCCTCCCCCCCCACATCAGTTGATACAAATACTTTTCATTCACAAACAGCAATACACTTTATATAAGAAAGCCATTTTGCACTTTTCTTTTAAAATTTTATCTTTATTTTTTTAAGAAATGTATATTTGCTGCTTTCATCTTCTGTAGCTTCTATACTTCCCTAGTAGCCGAGTGAAAATGTGCACCAGTCTTTTACATATGTATTGGGGCTAGTATACTAACACATGATAGATTCACGTGTCTCAAAATTTATGTTTATGCCAGACTGATACCTTATTACTCTGAATTCATGTATGTTTGTTGATTGTCAACAACGATAGAGTCACATCCTTGCAAGCTGTACATACTGTACTTAAGATTGTAAGAGATATAAGTTTTATGTATACAATGGGTAATTCATACAAGTTTAAGATTTTTGTACTCTTTGTATTCTGTTTTATTACATGGAACATATTTAACACCTGTTGAAACTTTCAACTAGTCGTTTTCTTTTCCCTTTTTAGTTTGTTGCTCGGCCCACTGCCATACAAGTGTAAATAATGTGTACAATCATAATGGAAACGAACAAGCTGCTTGTTTCAGATCAGTAAATAATCTTTATCTCTTGATAAAGAGTGTGCTCTTCTGGAATTTTTAAAAAATTTGTATTATACACAGTCATGTTTTTTCTTCATCTGATTCATATCAAAGTTCATTATTCATTAACTTCAAAATATTTTCCCCAGTATCACTGCAAACTAGCATTGCAGATCTTAATGGTATCGGAAGACATATTCATATACATACAGTATTTGAAATCTTTGTTTGGCAGTTTAACAGCAGCATGTTTGTCTTTGAGCCCAGCGGAATGTCCAACTTTAAGTCTTTAGAGAATTTGATATGTTGATTAAACTATTGAATTATTATTGGTGTTGTTTCTACCTACTGCAGGAAATCAAGTTGACTGTGAGACCTTAACTGCCTTACCAAAGACTGTTAGCATTAATGAACCCTTAAGGACAGAAACCCTGACCTTCATCATATCGTTTGTGTGTTGCAAGAACTAAACATTAAACATTTATGTAGTCAGATTGGTAAACTATGATGCATTTTTTTTTTTTCTTTCTTAATCATGCATGGTTAAGGCATGCCAACTGTGTACTTTTGTATAGAATATTATCAATAAATGTCATGTGTATTATTTTTACTGTGATTAACCCAACTATCTTTGAAATTTTGGATTAGAAAAAATGTGTTAAGCACAAGGAAAAAATTTTTAAATATATGTCAGTGGAAATTAGGGGGCTGGAAATCCTCCCCTCAGGTTTTTACTCTCCAAAAGAAGGAACAGAAAAGGGGGCCCAAGTAAGGATTTTTTTTCCTCTAAGGCTCAGTCCTCTGTTCTTGATGGTATCTCACCAATGCAGGAAAGAGTGAACATGTATGGAAAAAACATTATATATATATTATCCCTGGGGATAGGGTAGAAAGAATACTTCCCACATATTCCCTGCATGTCGCAAAAGGCGACTTAAAGGGGAGGGAGTGGGGGGCTGGAAATCCTCCCCTCCAGTTTCTGCTTTTCCAGAAAAGGAACAGAGAAGGGGCCAAGTGAGGATTTTCCCTCTAAGGCTCAGTCCTCTGTTCTTAACGCTACCTCGCTAATGCGGGAAAAGGTGAATATGTATGAAAAAAAATGTATATATGTGTCTGTATGAGTGGATGGGTCTTTCTTCATCTGTATTCTGGCACTACCTTTGCTGACATGAGAAACAGCAATCAGTTATGATGAAATATATATAAAAACTTATAAGAAAAATCAGTCCCTCTGAAAAATCTAATTTCAGTCCTTATAAGTATACTGCAGTGCAGTCAGCTAAAGGGTTTCATGGAATACCTTTCTTGTTGTAAGTTAGAATAGGAGAAAAAAAGGTGGATAACTCATTTTGTATCAGGATAAAAATTAACAAATGAAGAATGATGATGAAAGGATATTGTACAGGAAGATATTATTGAAAAGTCAAATGAAAGTTTTCTGAGGTGGTATAACCACATAGGGTGTGTTACATTTGATGAGCTGGTCAAGGTTTTGGGTGGAGAGAATTGTATAGAGATAAAGATGACAGAGGAATGATAATGTATTGTGTGCAGTTATTATCCATGTGAGGATGTATGAAAGAAGTGTCCCTCATCATATCACCTATTATGTTATGAGAAATATGATATACATTTACTTACAGTTCCACTGGGGTGGCCACAGCAAAGTAGTCACCATAATTGGTGAACTTCATTGCCACTACTTATACTTTAGTGTCCCATCCTTAACAGACCACTGGTAGAGGGCAACTCTAATGTTGTGTTTCCAAAGGCTTATACCTAATGTTCGTACTGACTCCTTCTACATAATGTTTACTCTGTGTATAAGTGAACTGAGTGACTGTACTTCATGTGCTTCATGTAAATGAAAATGGAGTTAAGAGTATCAATTTTTTTTCCTCAACAGGCTGGCTCATTAATTGTAATTGGAACGGCAATCTTCTGTGGCACGTGCTATTATTATGCACTGTCTGGATCAAAGAATGTGAGGCAGTATACTCCATATGGTGGAATGTTGCTGATTGTGGGATGGTTGGCCATGGCTCTCTAAAAGCATCAATAAATCTTTGTATTGGGTACTGTAGATATGGTATGTTAGGATGGGTAAGTCACTGGTTTTGGTGCTTTGCACCATTTGTGATTCAGAGGTAATGATTTAAGTTCTTTCAAAAAGCTTGTAGAACATTTTGCAAATTGTACTTGCTTTGTAAAACAAAAATATAATCAATGACCTTTATTATTTTAGTTTGGTCAAGCAGGTATATATCTTAAACATTTGATAATGTTTACTCTTCTAAAGCTAATTTTTGCTTCCATGTTTTTAACATGCTAAAATACATGCTTTTTTTTTTAAATATGGATATTTTTTATTTTTATTTTAATTTGCACAAAAATATTTTCAAGTTTATATATATATCTGTTTTGGAAGTGACTTTTTTGTTGTAATATTGCATATAATATCTGGTAAAAAATAAAGAGGGAATCATTTTGAGTGTATTAGTATATAAGGTAATTAAAAATATGTATGTACATTTTTGTATATTGTAAATGTCTCACATTTCATGTAAATTATAAAATTCAGCGAGGTGCATGAAAACTTTTGTATAGCTGCCATGTGCATTCATCCTAAATTAATTGGTCAATAAATATTTTTTGTCTTCACGGACAGTTTGCAGTTTCCTTCAGTACTGGAGAAGTGCCTGAATCAAAAGATAATCTCTTTAAGAACTGGTAAATGACAGCTCTGCCTCCATCTCCAGCTGCAAGCTATGCTAGAATGACATAATTTCCTCTTCCTTGATATCTTATATAGTAAAAGTAATTCTCATTAGGTTTTATCAGAATTCTTCCAGATTTAACCAGGATGATCATGCATTACAGTGTAAAAATATATGTGTTGAAGCAAGTTCCGGTGTATGTCTAAATTTGGGCAAAGGATAATGAAGAAACATAATCTTGCCCAAAAATGTTAATACCCTGTAATCTTAACATCTGTTTTAATAATCTTGTGGAAACCATTATGCAAGACAAGATTGTAAATTATTTAGAGAAACACCTCATTATAACCAATTTTCAACATAGATTTCAATGGAAACCATTATGCAAGACAAGATTGTAAATTATTTAGAGAAACACCTTATTATAACCAATTTTCAACATAGATTTCAACAGAATACCTTACATCTGACAAATTTGCTTGATTTCTTTTTTGATGTAATCAACATGTTTGATGAAAGTACATTAAGTCTGACAAATTTGCTTGATTTCTTTTTTGATGTAATCAACATGTTTGATGAAAGTTATGAGTTATTTTCACGTAATTATCTTTTTGAAAAACATTCAGTAGTCTTTCTTTAAAGATTACTGACAAAAGTTAAGTGGCATGGTATGGATTGGGTTGTACTTTAGTAATTAGAAATTGATTGACTAGGCATAAACAAAGAGAAGTGATTTCAAACGGTTAGACATAACAAGTGATGTGCCACAGTTTTTGGACCAGTTCTTTTTGTAATATAGAAACATTGATAAAACCAAATTTTGCAGATGATGCTAAGCTGAGAAACAGATATACAACAGAAACTGAACATTTACAGTTATAAACGGATAAAAAAATTAATAGACTGGCCTCACAAGTGGCAAATGAATTTTAGTATCGTTTCCAGTTTTACTCATCAGTAGTATAATCAAGGCAAGAAAGAGTGTGGATTGTTGAGGAAAATAACTGCTGTAATAATCTCTGATGGCCTGAAGTAAAGTAAGCAGTGCATATAAGATGTAAATAACAAAATTCTTGGATTCATGGGTAGTGCTTTTGAATTTGAACTTAACATGTTAATGCCTCTAGACAGATATTTACAAATTGAGTTTTTATAAATTTCTGTAAGGTGTTTACATAATGAATGTCTTCATTCACTTAATTACATTCCTTCTCAGCCTTTATGTTATAAAATTACTTGTTCACATTGTTTTACAAACACCCAGCTTACTAATTCATGTTAATCTTCTGGTTGTTCTTGTTCTATCCCTACATCTTGAAGAACTGTTCACTGCCTACGTCACAGTTCTAGAACCCCAAATTGTAATCAGGACACCCCTCACCCATCTATTTTCCATGGTAGGCAAATTTACAACCTTTAACCTTTTCCCGTTACTTGACTTTTGTAACTCTGTTACTGTCTTTGTTGCTGTCCTCTGGACATTCTCTGTTAGCCCTTTGTGCTACTGTGGGTATAGGACCAAACTTTAGAATTTTATTACAGCTTGGCCTTATGTTTAATGTGAACTTCCTAAAGACTTCTCTGTTAGTGAACCTGAATGCAATTCTAATATTTGTTAGCAAATGGTTGGTCTCCCTTAACTGTTCTGAGATGGGGCTCTGACGACAATTAAGGGACAGTGCTAGCTCCATATTCTCTCTTACACACTGATTTCTGCAAATTATTTCTTGTTAGATGACATTCATATGAAGTTCTTCTTTAACTGTGACCCATCCTCATTACTCTCTGTTCACTTTGGATGAACTTCATCAGCCATGTATGATCAACTTTGAAGTTTATTGTCACCCTTTTAACTTTATGTAATCTTCCATGCTTTTCACTTCCATCATGACCTTTGCATCATCTGGAAACATGTTTAGATAGGAATCAAAACCTTCTAACAAGTCCTTCACATAAATCAAGAAGAGCAATGGTCTCAGAACAGAACCTTGCAGCACAACCCATTTAGAGAAGGCTTCTCTGACATATATCCTTTTTTCCCTTCCACCGAGATAATCTTTCATCTATCGAAAGATTCTGCCTTGTGATTCAGCTTCTTAATCAGCCTTTCATGCAGTTGTGTCAATATGCTTTATGATAAGCCATATATATAATCCAAGCAGCCTCCTCTTTTGTCCAGTAGTGAGCTCATACTCTCATAGAAATGTAAGAGGTTTGTTATGTAGGACCTTCCTACCATGAAACCATGTTTTTTCTCAAGGTAATTTCTCTGCAGGACAATATCCCCATTTGTTTTCTAATTGTCTTTTGCAATACCTTACATATCACATTCGTCAGAAAGACTGGTATGAATTTTAATGCCTCTTCTTGGTCTCCTTGTATATAGGCTTAATATTGTCTGTTTTTCACTCCATTGGCACTTTTCCTTTCTCTAGCAACATCTTTAACAGTATTTCAAGAGTTTTGAATAGTGTATCTATGCACATTTGCAGCACTTGTGAAATTTTATGAGGACAATGATCCTTGTACAAGTCAAGGTCCTTTTGTATTATTTTGTAGATACCTCAGTGCTTTCCAAGATCTCCCCATTCCATCTCAATTTGTGGTGGAGCTATTTTGTCTTCACTGTTAAGACATTTTTGAATTTCTCAATTACCCCTGCACATATCCTTATATCAGCCTCTGCAAGTTCTGTGTTGTAATTTCCTGTCCATATTAGCTACTCTTTAACTGATTTATTCAAGGAAAATTTTTGATTTTCTTCTGACTTGTCCACAATATTCTTTTTAAAAATAATTTGCTCCTTTCTTATCATGCTATCCTCATTCCTTGGTCTCTTGTGCCTTAATGCTGGCTGATGGGAGTGTTGCTTATATCTTTGTCATAGCACATCTCAAAGATTTATTCCAATTTGACACCTTTTAATGAACCATCCTTTCATGTCTGAGGCTAAAGGTACCAATGTTCTACTCTTTCACTGTAATTTGACTCTAACATCAGTACCCAGGTAATAGACCTCTATTTTCCAATCTAAGTTACCACAGAAATTAAATTCAGTGTAAATTCCATAATTATCCTCTCTTTAAGTCATATCTCATCTTTTGCCTTCATTAACTACACTCTCAAGTATAAAATGATATTTTCCATTGGTGTACCATATGTAAAATGTCCAATTTCCATGTTAATATGTGTAAAGATAAGATCTTGTAAAAATAGTGTATCAGACTCTGTCATCCTAGTATTTTTACTGACATTCTGGTACAGTACAGAAAATTTCCTCTGCACACTCAATATTTATTTCCCCACAGTTCCATGTTATCATGAGAATCCAGACTTCCTTCAGTCTCTCTCTTTACAATTGAAATCCTCCATTATCAGTATTAAACCTCTAAGAATAGCTTATTTTACTGCTTCATGCACTACCTTGATTGTTTCTTCATTGTTTATATACATTTGAGTAGTGTGTATGTAATGGTAGAGGCATAAATAGTGACATGTTTATGTGCATGGAGAAGTTAATCTTGCATGACTTTCCAGTTTAGTGTATAAAATCCATATATAAAACATGAAATTGGAAATCCCTGCCCAGTTTAAATCACAATGAAAAGTCAGAAATAGACAAGTAAAATGGATAAAAATTTTTTTTTTTCAGCCACATAAGCTACGTCTTAAGATGAGCAGAGTGACAGTATCTTTAAAACCATTGATGACTAAGGTAAACAGCTGAGGTCTTGCTTCCGTTTTCCAAATTTTACCTGTCTCAAAACAAGTGAAATATTCGTCTTATATTTCCAAGGTTAGTCAGCAGTGAACATTCACCAGCAAATGAATCTAATCACTTGTGCATAATGTTGCAAAGAGAAGCAATTACTAATGTAATTTGCTTGAAAAATTTTGTTCATTAACAATGAACACCTTTTGTGATTGCTATGTAAAAATTGTGTAAATGCTAAATTTCATTTTTGCCCAACGTTAATTGTAGGATTAGTCCTTTCAATAACAGATAATGCATTTACTTTGAAAATATGCCACCATTTGTATTATTTTGCAAATGCTACAGCATTTACACTCATATGCAATCTAAAATCTTGAGAGCCTCTTCGATGTATATTTACAGTAGAATGTATCCATTTATTAGTCTAATATTTTTGGATGTTTTCTCACTTCCAGTACAGTATGCTTTATTAAACAGTTCCTCATCCACTCTAGCCACATCAGCACCCCTATTTTTAGTTACGATACAGTTTTTCCATGTTGTTGGCATGACTTAACCATATGCCGAGCTCTTACTCATTTTCAGGGGGTCATGAATTTCATTTTTGCCCATCGTTAATTGTAGGATTAGTCCTTTCAATAACAGATACTGCATTTACTTTGAAAATAAGCCACCATTTGTATTACTTTGCAAATGCTACAGCATTTACACTCATATGCAAGTTAAAAACTAGAGAGCCTCTTTGATGTATGTTTACAGTAGAATGTATTATTTGTCTAATATTTTTGGATGTTTTCTCACTTCCAGTACAGTATGCTTTATTAAACAGTTCTTCATCCACTCTAACCACATCAGCACCCCTACTTTGTTACGATACAGATTTTCCATGTTGTTGGCATGACTTACTATATGCCAAGCTCTTACTCATTTTCAGAGGGTCATAAATTTTCAAACTAAAAAACCTTCAAGTATGTAGCTAAAAACTAAACAGCAGACAAAAAGTTAGGAGATATCATGTTTATTTATCCTGAACCTGAATGCATGGACAGAGGAACTATGCGAACACTGCAGCATTTGCTCTCTTTTGTAGCTTAAAAACTTCAGCAATTTGATGTGTTTACAATAGAAACTTCTTATTTCTTAAAAAATTTCAGCAATTTGATGTGTTTACAATAGAAACTCCATGTTTCTTAATCTCATTATTTCTGGACATATTCCCTTTCATTATAATATGCTATTCTGTGTTACTTGAATCTTTAAAGACTGTCATATAGCAAAGTATTATTGCACTTTACAAACAGGACTTCATCAACTCACACATAGTACAGTATGCAATTCAGTAATACTTAAATACATTAAAAAAGGTTGTAGTATTGTCATATGGGAAAGTCAACCACTTTTTAGATGTAGTTTACAAGGGGAGTGTATGATAGTACAATCAAAGAAGATAGTGTGAAAGGATGACCACCTGTGACGTGGAAATGGAGTGGAAGAGAACTCGAGGGAGAGAAATGGTGGCATGTAAGAACTAGACTAGTAGTCTTTGCCATGGCCACCTCTTTGATAGGAGTTACGGTAGGGAACACGCATCAGAGATATAGACAGATAGATTTATATTACAATAGCCAATCCAGTTTACTTCAAGATTGGCAGTTTTTCTGTCTCATTGGCACTTAATAGATGATTTGTTTATGATCATTTTGGAATGATCAGAATCCCATTTTAACAAGAAAATTTTTTGTACTTTGCTTGAATTCAGATCACAAAGCACTAAGATTTGATCCTTTTCATAAAAACTGCATAATCACTAACATCATTTAGGTTATAAAATCAACAATATATTCATTTGTTTTATTTAATTCATTATTTATTTGGCCTTGGATGCAGCTTTCTGGGCTTTTAGGACCTTCACCACTATCTTCTGCTCCTCAATCAGGAATGCTCGTACAACCCTACCAAAGAAAACACTGAATTCAGTCCATCTGTTAAAATACAGTCTACGTTCATAAAAAATTGTATCAAACTGGAAATAAATCTGGCAAAGATGAAGAATAGAGAAGTTATATGGATGCAAACAATAATTCTTTGTAAAGCAAGCACATTTACTCAATTATCTATATACATGAACAAATGAATTATTCATCATTACTATTAAGTATTAATGTTAACCAGTCACTAAATGGATTACCTCTCACGAACACACTTGTGGCATAAGTTACCACCATATGCACGGGTAACTCTCTTCACGCGCTTTGACAGACGGTGAAGCTTGTGAGGTCGGGCAACTACAATACCTGGTAACCTGGTCTTGCAGTTTCCACAGGCAGGAGCTTTACCTGGCTTCTTCTGATAGTGGTACACAAGACGACCACCTGGAGTCTTGACTCTGTAAGAATGCTTTGGTCAAATATGCTAGAAGATGTGAGCAGAATTTTCAGTTAAAAGACTTTTCAGGATTTTGTATATTATGGTTTAGCAAAGACACTAAGCATCTCACAATGTTACAGGAATAAAACTAAGAAATTAAGGTAGCCATTTGCAGTGTGCTATAAATTATTTAATTAAGAAAACAAATACACACACATTTTTTTTTTCATACATATTCGCCTTTTCCCGCATTAGCGAGGTAGCATTAAGAACAGAGGACTGAGCCTTAGAGG
>JAYMFT010383770.1:0-20311 GCA_038088735.1 Panulirus argus
ATATATATATATATATATATATATATATATATATATATATATATATATATATATATATATATTGATAGATAGATAGACACACACACACACACGCACAAAATCACAACAAACTCATGATTCTATAAACGCTGAAAAAAACATGGAAAAGGAAACATGAGATCCTGAGCGCTTTCGTGTATTAACACATCAGATGACAGTACAGAATGAAAGGACCAAAGACGAATCGAGCTAGACATATATACAGAGAAGAAGGAACAAGGTTGACAAATGACGTCAGAAACAAGGTTGGTCCAGGTGTCACCATGACTCTCCCTTTACCTGAGTCTTAACTTGGCTTCACTTAAAAAGAGCCGACACAGGATTGACATGACATACTGCTTAAATTAACTTGAGAAAACTTTTAACATCATTTTCTACAATAAATGGATCTAATTTATACACGACTGATATTCAAGACTCTATCCTCATGGTCTTTAATGTTACAAGATTTTATAAAATTTCCTTCATCTCTATCTTTATAACATGGGAAAGGTAAGGCAGGAGACAGCCAGATGTCAGCCCGACCCGCGGTCAGGTGCTGTGACCCTCACTGATTATGCTAAGCCTCTCAGGTCTCCTATGGCTGGTGTAGAGAAGGTTCCGTGCTGCAGATGGGAACTTCGCTAATTACTTGGCTTAACTTTCTCCGATACGAACCTCATGGTAACTATTCAACTGATCTGTCACAGTTAACTTCGAGGTATATCTCGGACTTAAACACTTCTTGTATGTCCCCCATGGGTAACTGCCAATTGGGACAATTTCTAGGGGGAACATTGCATAACTGCCTGGCCAGAGCATTACCAATGAGAACGCTAGCTAACTGCCTGACTCGACTGTCTGCAGTCTGAACCAATGGTCTGGCGCCAGGCTGATCTTGATCCAATAACTGTCTACTTTGTCTTTCCTTTTTACGTCCGTCCACAGCTCCAGACCGCCCTCACAAATCTTACCGGCGTCTTTACGTCTAAAATGCAAATTACGAGATATTAAGGCCATTATGTCGCCTTTTATTTGGAGGTAACTGCAATACAGGTGAGCCACATTGTGTGTGGGTTATACTGTATTTAGTGTGGGTGGATCATATTGTGTGCAGCGCAGGCGAGGCATCACAGTGAGTATGCGGGTATATTTTGTGTAATGTGAGTGGGTCATACTGTTTAGGGGTATACTGTATATATACTGTAGGAGGGTCATTTTTTTTCTTAACTGCACAAGGGATCATGCTGCGTGTAGTGCAGGTAGGTCACATTGACTTAGGGTATATTATGTGTAATTCAGGTGTGTCATACTATGTGTGGGCCATATTGTATGTAGTGCAAGTTGGTCATACCGTAACTTTAAGCCAGCCATATTAAATGGGGGCATATTGTGTGTGGTGAAAGTGGGTCATAATGTGTGCAGTGCAGTTGGGTCATACTGCGTGAGGGGATCACTTTGAGTAGAGTGCAGGTGGGTCATAGTGTCCATAGTGCAGGTGGGTCATACTGTGTAGTACAGGTGGGTAATACTCTGTGTAGTACAGGTGGATCATACTGTGTGTGGAGCAGGTGGGTCATAGTGTATGTCGAGCAGGTGGTTCATACTGTGCGTGGGACAATGGGTCATACTTTGTGTGGAGCAGGAGGTTCACATTGTGTGTGGAGCAGGTAGTTCATACTGTATTTGGAGCAGGTGTTTCATACAGTATGTGGAGCAGGTGGTTCACACTGTGTAGAGCAGCAGTCCAACTTATATCCTCTCCAAGGCTAATTTAAAAACTTGACCCTCTTGCCCTACGCCGCAACGTTGGTTCACTTTCCCTCTTCTATAGGTATTACTTTGGTTTTTGCACTCGAGAGCTGGCTGTTTGTGTGCCCCCACCACTAGCTAGACCATGTAATACTCAGCAAGCTGCTGCGTCATATGATTACTGTGGCCGTTGACAACTCGAAGGTGGGCAGATTTGAGAACTGTTTCTTTCCCTACACTTCGAACCTTTGGAACTCTCTACTTTCTCATGTCTTTCCCAATCTCCATGACCTGGCACATTTTCAAAGACAGTTTTTTCATTTCCTCCAGAATTCGTAAATACTTTCCTTTGTCTCTTGTCTTTCCCTTTCATAATCCTCTTTATATTTGAATTTAGGCCCGGCATTGATGTGAACTTTTGTCCATGACTGAAGCCTTCGACTTAAAAGAAAAAAAAAGTGGGTCATATTCCATTTTCCATTACCCGCCCATTCTGATAATCTAGATAAGACACTGTAAATTCACTGAATGTTCATCTGAGCTTATTACGGCCCTTGTTTTTGTATCATCGGCATATTTACTTAAGTCGCTGGTTATTCCCATATCCAAATCATTAATATATATAACGAATAAGAGCGGTCCCAAAACTGATCCCTGAGGAACACCAATGGATACAATGCCCCAGTCCGATATGACTCCGTCAATGCATGCCCTCTGTCCTCTGTCAGTGAACCACGTCCTAATCCAACCAAATACACAACCCCCGATGCCGTGTGCCGCTATCTTTTTGAGCAGACACTCATGAGGTACTCTATGAAAATCCTTGCTTAAGTCTAAGTATGCAATATCATACCTCTTACCTTGATCAACAGTTCCAAATACTTTATCAAAGAAGGAGAGAAGCTGCTGAGGCATGGCTTCCATTTTGTAAACCCATGTTGTGAATCCTTAATGAGATCATATTTCCCCAAGGGTTCCCGTATTTTATCCGCTATAATTGATTCAAGAAATTATCCCACAATAAATGTTAAGCTGATAGGACGATAATCAGAAGCTATGGATCTATCCCTCTCTTAAAAATGGGAACGGTATATGCTGTCCTCCATTGCTTAGGGACTACGCCTGATTCCAGAGACTGTTCAAACATATCTAAATGCGGAACACTTACTTCCTCCTTACATTCTTTCAAGACCCTCGTATAAATACCATCTGGCTCAGGACTCTTGTTTACTTTTAATCGTTCTTTTTCTTTCAAAATATCAAATCTCTCTATTTCTATATCGGATAGTTTCCCGCTTTCGTTCCCCCTGTAAATTTGCTGTGGAACCAGAATATTTGTTTCTCCTCCTGCGTAAATACTGATATGAAGTGATTATTCATAACTTCACGCATTTCAATCTCACTATCAATAAATCTACCAGAATGCGATTTGATAGGTCCAATTGTCTCCCTAACCTTCGTTCTGTACATATGAAAAAAAATCCCTTGGCATTGTTTTTTGCCTCGTTAGCTATTTCAATTTCATAATTTCTCTTAGCCCTTCTAGTTTCTGATTTTACTATTCTCTCAATTTGCGTTAGGTGATCAGTAAACTGTGTTTCCCCCGTTTTATCTTGTTGTACGAGCCCTTCTTCTGCCCTATAAAGTGTTTTATTCTATCATTTAGCCATTTTAGGTCATTAAAGTTAGTCCTATATTGCCGTCCTAAGGAAACTTCCACGCTATTAATGGTCTCCCCTGCCTCACCCACACTTGACCCGACACTGTTGCTAAGCTGATCTGAATCACCTATCTGACCTGACTTCACACCGCCTGACCTCACCCTATCTTGATTTAATCCCACTCAATCAACACGAGTAAGGTACTTACGTAGCCCCGCAAAGTTGGCCATACGAAAGTCGGGAACGAACAATTCATTTTCCTTCCTATTCACATCCTTCATTATACTGAATCTTATTTCCATATGGTCACTATTATCTAACTGTCCTCCCACCCCAACTTCATCTATAAGGTTGTTTGCATTTGTCAGTAACAAGTTTAAAATGTTATCACCCCTGGTCCCCTCGGAGATGTGCTGCGTTAGAAAACAATCTTGGCCTGTCTCCATAAATTCCTCTAATTCAACATCTGTATTTTCTTCCTAGTTAATTGTGCTGAAGTCACCTAGAATACATACATTTTGATCACAAGCCTTCCTGAATTCGTCCCATTAAAATTTCCCTCACAAACTATCTAATCTGGGGTGCGGGGCTGTATAATACTCCTCTGTAATCTTCTATGTATGAGACATGTAGCAAATGGAATATATTGAAACATTATTCCTCTGTAATCTTCTATGTATGAGACATGTAGCAAATGGAATATATTGAAACATTGTTTATGTGGGATATATTGAGTGGGAATCATATCATGTATCTCATACTACATGGAGGACATAAACCATGTGTCTCATGCTGTTTCAGATTCATGTGGCAAACGTTATGATCATTCTCGTGTCATAATAAATTTCGGACCTATTATCGACCCGTATCATGCAATACATTGGAAGCGCATGTTTTACAAGAGCCAAGATTTTTTCTCTTTATATATCCTGTTGCATCTCCGTTTGGCATTACCCCGTCACTGAAACACTGAGTAGAGTATTGTTCTACAGGAGAGGATAATATTCTTAGAAGACACCAAAAGGAACGATTATATAAAGTAGAAAATGCGAAAAACTATTCAAAACACATCTTCCTTGACGGATAACTTGACCATACTTCTCCCCGACATGAAGGTCACAGAGACGAGAGAATGGATGAAAGCCAAAGAAATCAAGGCTTTAAACGACAACATTCGAGTACAAAGGCACAACGCCACTTTGATGCAGTTCGAGTGAACAATATAGAGGAAGGGACAGGCTCTCCTGTTCGTTTATACCACAGGCTCGAGGCAGAAGGATAAAGTGGTAGATGTGTGTTATAGGAATGATGATGTATCTTATTACATGCGAATGATGGTGACTCGACCACAAGCT
Source organism: Panulirus argus (assembly GCA_038088735.1). NCBI lineage: Eukaryota > Metazoa > Arthropoda > Malacostraca > Decapoda > Palinuridae > Panulirus > Panulirus argus. The sequence goes on from JAYMFT010383770.1 coordinate 4,787, forward strand.
ACTGTCAGCCTACGTAACACGTAAAATCCCAGAATTACTTGACAAAACCTATGCGAAAATCATTAAATTTTGCAACTCTAAAATCTAGTATTTTTTCGCGATTGTCATGTTGACCAGCACTACAGACTGTGTTGAAAGTTACCTCTTGAATAATGTGTCGATGATCACTTGTATCAAACTTTCCTCCAACTTCAGGACTATGAACGAAATCCTCTTCTGTAGGCAGAACCATGTCTGGTATCTTTTCGTCGTGAGAAGGTTTCTTAACTATTTGTGTTAGGGCACTATGAAGGAGCTCACGACCCAAACTGCTGGAGAGGGATTCGCTCTTTCCCCGACTTAGATACTAACGATCTTAAAATCTTTCGTTTACCTCTGGTGTTTGTGCGGGGGACCAATAAACTTACTTTCTTACGATGCTTATATCTAATTCCTACAAAAATGTTATCAATAACTACAGCATTTTTCAGCAAAGGAGTATAATGAACATTAAGAAATAGCGAGATACCAACGCCTACTTTACTTCCTCTATCTTTGTTCAATAGAGGGTACCCTGGAATTGGGTATATATCAAGGAAATTATCTATCTTAATACCTAAACAGGATTCTTAGAATTATCAGTCATATAATTTTCTTTCTATGCTGTTGTCTATAACTCTGAAATCGTTACGTATACTTAGTGCTGATAATACAGTATTAACATAACATATTTTGATGTACGACAGAGATTTGTTTGAAAAAATAAAAAAAGGAAGGGGTATGGGCCTGCCCCACACACGCTGCGTTTTCTGACCAAAGCGCACCTGTTGACTCATCAGGAATCTACCGAAATGCGCAGTCACAAGTTCGTCCTTCTCTAACATAGCAGGACGCATGAGAAAATGCTAACATAAGTTCTGCGAATGATAATGAACAGTGTTGGCCGTGTCATAAGGATATAACACGAGCATGACAATCAAAGGTTACGCTACCTGGAATGATGGTATAAGGCGAATCTTTTTTTTAAGATAGATTTGATTCTTATGTTATCATTCTATCGTTATCTACACATTCACACGCAATATTACGTCTATGCAACACGTAATGAACAACATGTAATGATGCTGTAAGTGTGACGGACAGTTATGAGCACCATTTTTCTCAGTAACAAACATTTTCAATTTCAAAAGTATCGCAATTCAGGGGAAGGTGACCCAGCTTTATGCCGTTCGTTCACCAGTATCACTTAGTACGCGTCACACACCGCTGCTACCCTTCCCACCTCCTCTCCTCTGTCTCTTAGCGAGATTACTCACTCGCCTAGACGAAGTACCTCTCCTCTATTACCGTTGAGATACGGCCCCTTGAGTTACGACCCACTCTACCAGAGCTATATAACTTCCCCCTGTTAATCTAAGTGATCCCTGGCTTACCACAGCTTAGTATCTCCAATGTTACCGACTTGCCTTGCGCTCTCCGGGAAGATTTCTTACTCTGGCTCTACTCTGGCAGGACATCTCAGACACTAGAGCAGTCAGTACTCTGCTTTCCAGCACTACCACTCTTAACCCAATTCTCGCAGTGTGTCCAGTTTGCACTTCAGTTTTATGCTCTGATTTTTAAACATATCTCACTCTCCGTTCTCCATTCCACGTCCCAAAACAGCAGTATCATTACTTCTAAAATATCATCATCGCAAAAGGTCCCCAGAGCATTTCCTTGACGCACGCCAGTTTCACCACTCGTCGAAGATTTGTAACAACAAGGGTTTCAGTGTTCTATGGCAGCCAAAACATCTCCATCTCTCTACCTCCTCTGAGTAGTTTCAATATCTTCAGTACTCTGATGATTAAGAAGCAATGATCCTTTTTTTTTTCTAAATAGGGTGATTTGAGGAAAGGAAGAGGTGGGATAGGGGAAGGGATAATTTGAAATGGAAGAGAAGGTTGAAGTGTACAGGTGTACAGTTTTTGATGCACAGTCTCTCTCTCTCTCTCTCTCTCTCTCTCTCTCTCTCTCTCTCTCTCTCGCAGACACCGTCTTTCAGGAACTTACTGTATCTCATTCCACATGTATGAGTATTGCTTACTTTAATGTTTGTTGCATACCAATTTTATAGTCATTAAGATAAATATCGAGTGTGCAGTCGCGTAATATACAAAAAAAAAAAAAAATTATGTTCCACGGCAGTTGGTTATACCTGACGGGATCACAGAGCGTGGTTGGACTACAGCGCACGCCCGAAAGTATGTGGGTCGGGAGGGATGAGGCCACAGTCATATAGACATACATACTGGAAATATTGACCAACGTAAGTGCTTAGCTAAGACTGTGTTTACCTGTGTTCCTTTGATGTCATCAGGTGTTCATGGCAAGCCATTCCCCGGGGAAGTCAACGGTTGAGAGGGTCATTCTACACCCTTGGTCTCCCGAACTTTCCAGGAAATATTTTCAGTGACCTTTTTTCTCTTAAGTTGTTATGAGGAACCTGAGGGCAGCTCAGGAAAACAGTGTGTCTACCCTCCTTTCAGATAAGTCTAGGCAGGAAAAGAATCTTAGGTCTACTGCAGGAGAGTGGATAAGACAGTTACAACATTTCAATACCATCAGAACCTCAGCAAAAAAGTGAAAATATGGATTACACTTAAGAAAAAAGATATACTGGAAAAATTAAAGGAAGAGTAGAAGATTATGGTGGTGGTGGTGGTGGTGTGTATGTGTGTGTGTGTGTGTGTATGTGTGTAACTGTTTTTGTAATTGCCTACTTGAACGGTACAAAATAGGTGCTCGTACAACTTTTTTAAGGTCTTTTTAAGCTTGTTGGTAATAACAATTTCATCACATACTTTGTTCCATCTATCCACTTCTCTCATACCATGAAAGAACTTTACATACTTTCCCACAAGCTTCTTACTTTATCTAATTTTTTGGCCTCTAGTTGATCTTACTTTACATTCTTAAAAACTTAAAGATTGTGATCAAGTCACCGTTATTCTTCTCATTTCCATGGTGGATATATAAATGGTCTCTACGTTTCGCTGCAACACAGCTCTCTTATTTGTGGTACCCTCTTTGTTGCCCTTCTCTGGACCTCCCGTGTTAGTTCTCCAGGTCGAGAGGAATATTCCAGCGTCGGTCAAGAACATGACGTTAATGGTTTACTGGATATTTTCTAAGCAACTTCAATGACTGCAGTTCTAATGTCCGCCAGTCGAGAGTTTATCCCCTCGACAATTCTCCAAACGTGGGGCTCTAGACTCCTAAGTTCTTCTCCTGCAGCCTATTATTCCCCGCCCGATTATCTACGCATCGCAGCTCTCTTTCACCGTGTCCCGTCCTCACCCCTTTGTATTTACTTCGGTGGAATCTTATCACTCATGTATCAGACAAGCTTTGGTTTTATCTAAGTCTCCTTGGAAGTTATGCAAACTTATCGCCCTTTACTACCTCAAGACCTTCGTAACACCAGGATATTGAGAAATGAGTCCAGAGCTTCTGGCTAGTCACTGACATAGATCAAGAAGGGCGATGGTCTCAGAACCGACCCCTCTAGTACATCGCTGGAGACACAAGCCCATTCAGAGAAAGCTCTTCTGACAAGTTCACTTTTTTTTTCTATCCAACGAAGGTGCTTTCCCCATATTCCTACCTGAAGACCCAGCCTCTTCAACAACCCTCTCTGTAGCAATGTCGAATGCTTTCTGGCAGACCAGCTTCGCACAATGCACCCATTCTTCTCCTTTGGTTCAAGCACAGCTCCTTCTCTCAGCAGTTCGTTGCCGCATGACCCCCTTACCCTGGACCCGTGTTATCTCTCGCTAAGGTTATGTCCCCTTTCCAAGAAGTAACCCAATTGCTTTCAGATCATCTTCTCCACTGTTTCACGGACCATATTTAACAGAGAAAATTGCCCTATAGCTTAGCGTAACTTCCCAGTCTCTTTTCCTAGAGAGGGGTACGATATCTGCCACACATATGGAAAAGCTTCCACAGGAATATGAGCCTTACATGGATCGCAGCCCATTAGCAGTACGTCTTCTTAGAAATTTCGTTGTCCTTCAAGAACTCCTCCCTATTCCACTTCACGTGTGGTTACGGTGTCTTTCCAGCCTGTAATTTAGTTCCTCGTATGTTTTTGCACCATCACCTACTACTCTTCCCTCCGAATCCTTTACTTTGTGAGATGCTCTTTAATTGACTATCTATTCCTGATGAATCTATGACGTCTACCTTATCAGCAAAATTCTTCTGAACTTTCTATATTCCTCTTTCGTTATCGTGATACAATCATTCCTTGCTCTCTGATACCGTGCAAATGCTAGTAGAAACTGCTCATGTTAACGTGTGACATGAGGCCCAGGCTCCTGCGGGCTTGAAAAGCGTTCTATAATGGGACTCGCCAATGTACCAGGGGCGAGAGTAGGGTGCAGTTGAGGGATTAGAATGCAGGGTCTAATTACCATGCGGGAGGCTTATGAATAATGATTATGTGAACTGCATAGTGAGTGGGGTGGAAATTTTTGAATTCAAAGAATACTGTTTGAACGGAAACAAGGATTACTTTCGAAAGGAATCAGGGATTATTTCTGAAAGGAAACGGGAATTACCTTTCCAAATGCATTTCACCTATTGTATCTTACACCATCTGTTATACGCAACACCATAGTTTGTTCACTGAAGAATCTGGTGTGGACTGTCTCGTCTGTTTAATATTTCCTCATCTGACAAATTTGTAACTTTCAGTGACGGGGAAGTCGTTACCGGTAATAAGTGGACATAACTGTCATTTAATGTCTGATTAGTACCATACCTTTGGCCCTGGATATTTTTTTCAACATTTCCTTTTTTATTTCTGGTGATGTTTCGTTAACACTGTTCTTATAGCAACATACTGGCGTTACTGTCCTAGTGGTTACCAGTTACTGTTGTCCTGGTGATAACTTCCAGTTATCCTTGTCCTGGTACTAAGTGCTACAGTTATTATTTTCCAGATGTTAGGTTTGCCAGTTATAATTGTCTTGGTGATGACTGGTGCAGTTACCTGAGGTCCAAGCTGACCTACACGGCTCTTATGTAAGACCTGTGTTGCCTCAAAAACCTGTCTTATCCTCCGACATCATGCAGCCTTACTTATCCCCATGACCCGAGGCAACGAAAAGACCGTAAGACGTTCTTTAAACTCCGGGTGAAGTAAGTTGCTCCCCTGATCCAAAACTTGCCCCAGGAGCAAAATCTCACCGATCACCCTGAGTGATTCAGAAAAATATATTCAGCTCCCACACCTCAGATGATCCCGGGGCATTGCCATATTGGCCTCTACGATCCTAAAAGATCTTTGGTGACCCCAGGCGATCTTGACTCGGAGCAAATCGTTCCCAACACACATTGTGTACTTCCTACTGTTCTAGGTGATTTCAGTGATCCCCAGGAGCCTAGATATCTCCATGTGATACTTTCTGATTCCCAGTGATTGAGGAAACACAGAGATGAGGAACCTGAACAGGTGCTGTACTTCTTTCCTCGAAAACATCACAGCTAGTCTCCACACCCAATAACCAACCCTCGCTGGTCACACCCGTTACATGTATCGCTTTCTAAGGTCTTCTCTACAACTCCCACGTTACTCTAGGGTCTACAAGCTACCGTTGTTCAAGAAACAGTCTACTGAAAGTTCACCCGGGTGCATCACACACTTCCTCAGGATCGTGCATGGAAGATATATCATAAGTATAAGGTACTGTAAGATTCTTCGTTAAATTCATGCGTTTGTAATAGGCAACAATGTATGGTTAATGTTTACCAGGTGTTGTCTGATATTACAGCTGTCAGCCGCACCTGGCGAGATGGTACCAGTGTGGCTGGACATATATGGCTAGAATGAGGAACAGGAAGAGGAGGAGGTTGTGGGGTTGACAAGGTGGGTAATGATTTTACGGCCATCGCCGGAGACTGGTGATTATCACTGTGATCACCTGTATCACCAGTCGACCCTTATAACATAAAGAGATACATCACCTACATCACCAAGCGACCTTGATAACACAGAGACATAAACTGTATCATCAAGGCGATCCTGATAACATAGAGACATCACCACAGCTGTTGCTGCTACCCTCTCACAGTCTGAGAACAAAAGGAAAGATGATATAACAGGAAACGTTAAGTGTAACGTTTAAAATACAGTGTAATGCAAGAATTTAAGGAAAACATAGAATTGTAAAAGGCACGTAAAGTAATATCTAAACGAGGAGAAAAACGAGAGGATAGCATCTCTCATGGCCAGGGTCATCTCCCATGAGGGTAATTTAGCAACATGATACTCTCCATCCATCACCGTTAAGAGCTCCATTATGACGCATAGATAACATTACTAAATTTTCACACACTATTAAGCGATTCACAGCGAGGGTCAAGACTGGTGCTTGATGTAGTGAGGGACGATACGTCCGTATTGTCAAGTACATCATCACTCAATCTGTACAATATAACGAAGGAAAGGTATAGTATCAAGCCTACGCAGATAATCTCGCCTATGTTAATGTTACAATAATTCATATAAACATCAAGAGAATATAATCACAGTTGAGGTTGATAACTATATTTTCTAAGGGTATTCTTCATGTTCAGATTATTATTACTGTAAGACTATCATTCAGTATTGCTTTGTATATAACTATATACTGTATCAGTCTTTTACCAAAATACTGATGCTTTTGTTTTACTACAGTATGATCACTGTATAAATGTGGTTTTACACTGTGATGACCACCGTTAGTTGGTTGTACGGATGGCATCCATTTTCGTGATCTAAAAGGTCTGTGCCTTTGAAACTGCACCAGCGCTGTCTCGTCTGTTCCGTTTTTTTGTTTTTTTAAAGAACAAAAGTTTTCCTTCGTTTTGATTGTAAGCAATGGTATACCCTGTCACAAAGAGGAGTGACAGAATCGCCAGAATAAAGGGACTGATGTTGGAATGCTGAGCATTCCAACTACAGTCGGTTTATTGTCTTCTACTGCTTCCCAAGTCTTTGAATCTTTCCTCATTTCCCATTCCCTTGAACATCTCAAATCTCAGTCTTCCCTTTGATCATCGGTATGGCTTTCGCAATACAAGAGCTAACCAGTAATATTCTTTCTCAATAATGTCTGCTCATCATTTCTAAACGAATTTGAACTCTACAGTGTAGCCGTTGATATATGAGTAGGTTCTGAGATGGTGTGTCATTGAGGTCCCATCTCCAAACTCTCTTCTCTTAGCTTTGTTCCTTCACTCTGTTCCCTCATATGTAGCTTTCTCTCTGGCCGATCTTTCTCGGTAATTGTTGATACATCAGTCTCCCACTCTCTCCCTTTCAACAGCAATATCCCTCAAGACTTTGCTCCGTTCCTCGCATCCTTCTCTCTTTTATCAACGACTTCCTTCCTTCAACAGATAACTAGATGCACTCATACGCTGACAATTTAATCATGCATTCTTTCACTTCTTCCAAATCCGTTCCATCCTCTCTTGCTCGATCCACATTTCATCTCCTTACGACTTCCTCAATAAAATCAGACTTGGACAGGATTTCCCAGTGGGGCAACCGTAACCTGGTTAAATTCATTGCCTCTAAATTCCAGCTTCTGCTCAACTCTCTTTTCAACGCCCTTTACAACTTTCTTACCTCCTTTTTCGGATTTATATTCCAACACTCAACGCGATACACAACGATGGTAACACTATGACACGCAGCCTAGCTTGGGAAAAAAAAAGAATACACGTATTGCTTTTGGAAAAACAATTCAAAAGTCGTAAATTCTTGTCTTCTCTGCAGATGCTCCAGCTATTTAAAAGATTGATCCGTCCTTGCATGGAGTACTGATCTCACATCTTGGAAGGTTCTTCCTTAATACTCTTATTAGACAGCGTCAAGTCCAAAGAAATCTGACTTATCAACCCTTTTAGTCTGACCTCAAAACTTAACCCACCGGTCCTACGGCGCAAATTTGGTTCACTTTTCTTGTGCAGTTAAATGTCAGTTTGGTTTTCGATCTCGAGAGCTTGCAGCTTGAACGCTCCCTCCGTTAGCTAAACCAGGCAATAATAAAGAAAACCACTGTATCACATGACTACTGTGTGGATGTTGACATCTCAAGGGTGGGCCACTGTGATATCTTCTTCTTTCCTTGCATCACTATGCTTTGGGATTCTTGATCCCCTCATGTCGTATCTAAAACCTACGATCTGCTCCTTTATAACAGGCAGAGTTTCCACTGCCTTCAGAACACTTAGAATATGCCTTCTCTTCTCACCTTACTTCTCCCTCACTTTAACCCTGATCATACCTCAGCCAAGGCCTCACCTCAGTGTGGACTGTTGTCCATGGATCGAGCTTCCAACATATAAAATGAGTACAGTAAAGTTTCATCACGAAGATTTACTTTGGTATCCTAGATATCAGTGTTTCACCTAGATATCCTACTTATTTCTGTCTCACCTTGATGTCCCAGTTACCAATCTTACCTTGATATCCTAGTCATCATTTACCTTGATATCCTAGTCATCATTTACCTTGATATCCTAACTATTATTGTTTTATCTTGATATCCTATTTATTTATTTCATTTATTTACAGGCTAGTATTCCTAAACTTTATGTGTTAAATATGTTTATAATAACCTCTCATATTACATGTTTCAAATTGCATTATCATTATTACCAATAAGTTTCTTGTTTTGATTATCTATTATTATTATCAATATCAATATCATTATCATTATTATTCATATCATTGTAATTATTATCATCCAATCATTATTTCTATGAAATCTTTTGTATGACGTCTTTCACATGGCTGAGAAATAGAGGAGAACTGATGGTAAAAAGGAAAAAGCCGAGTAAAAATTGAAATCAGTAACAGAAGATAAACTAAAAGATTTTAAGTTAAAAGAAAAATGGAGTTAGAAGGCACTAGTGAAAAAAAGTAAGGCTAGAAATAACGAGGATAAAGTAAAAGTAAAGGAACCTCTCATCTTTTGGTGTCTCTCCCTCCCTTTGTTACGTCATATTTAGCGTCCTCTCCAGATGATCTATCTCGACAGATATCAAACACATCCATATGCCGACGACTCAACACTGAATTCCTCCACTTCCTTCAAATCTGCTCCATCCTCTCTCGCTTGATCTGCATCGCGTCTCGATTCAACTTCCTTTGTAAACTCAGATTTGGACAGAATATCTCATTGGAGTAGACAGATCCCGGTAAAGTTTGATTCCTTCAAAACCCTATTTATGCCCGTCTCTCTCTTTCTCTCTCGTTGAAACCCCTCACAACTTTATCATTTCCTATGGACTCGTAAGTCCACCGCTATTCACAATGAACATACTTGGTGCCACTAGAAGGTCCAATCTACCTTGAAAACATAATATTACACAAACAGCTAAGTCTGCTACAAAGACATTGGGAGTCCTGTTAAGATACTGTAAATACTACTCTTCTGATACGGTTCTTCCGTTTATACAAAATATTTATCCGTACTTATGTGGAGCAATGCCCTTACTACTAGGGAATTGTTAGCTAAACATATTTCTTGGACGGAGTTTAGTCAAAAGTGGTTTGGAGTCTTAACTCTCTTAGTCTAACCTCATAACATGAACCACTTCATCTTTGCCGTACAGTTGGTTCACTTTTCCTCTTTCATATGTATCGTGTTGGATATTTGCCCCAGAGAAATGGTTGCTTCTATACCCTCCGCATTAGCTAAACCGCATAACACTCGGCAGTCTACTGCGTCACACAAATACTGTGCTGTTGGTAATTCAAGAATGGCTTGTTTTGATATCCTTTTCTCTCCCTACACTTCGAAGTTTTGGAGCCTTATGCCGCCTCATGTCTTTCCTTACACATACGACTCGGCCCTTTTTAAAAAGAAAAAAACTTGTCTTCCTTTCCCTTAGAAATTCTTAGAATATCTTTTCTTTCCGTATTTTTCTCCTCATTAAATCTTCAAATTCCAATTATGCCCAGGGTTCGATGTGAACTATTGTCCCTGGCCAGAGCCGCCAAAAAAAGAAAAAAAGTGAAGCTTCTATGATGAAAAAGCTTCAGCCAGTGAGCCAGAGAACAATGCATTATGTAAGAAAATGAAACATAGAAGAAAGAGATAAAGGATACAACGAAAGAGTGAAGGGAACGAGACAGAAGAAGAAAATGTGGAAACATCTTAAAACGTAGAAGTTGAAGTCTACGTAAATGACATAAAGGTGAAAGAGAGAAACAAAACTAATGCGAGACGCGGGGAAGAGTGGAGAGAGAGAGAGGAAGGTCCCCCGTCATCAGTACAGAGCATCAACGTGAGTTGGGGTAAAACTTTATTGGCTCATGAGGAAGTAATGGGGCAGTAAATCCTTCCCCTGGGGCAGTGTGGGAGCCCAGGGGCCAGGAGGAGGATCTGCTGAGGACCCGAAAGTATCACTTAAACCTGTACGTCCTCAGGTAACAGGTCATCTCACCTCACAGGACCTTCATGACACCGCTGTATGAACCCTGTTGACTTCATAATGATAAGTGGCTTTCCGGTGAAAGATAAACTTTTATACCAGTTGTTTTGTGAACACAGTCTAACTGCTCATTTATTTCAGAGTAATTAGATCATAATGAAGCAAGAGACCAATCAACTTCCTACTCCTAATACATTCTTCAAATAACCCTTACCTAACCGCGAACGCATCACACTACTGATATTGTGTCAATGTCAGATAATCTGCTGATCATTATAGTCGCCTGTCTATTTGTTTGAGTGACTCTAATTTTCCTTCTGTCTTCCTATTCCACTGATATCATTCATGATTCCTTGGACGTCTTTCCTTATGGAGGTTTGCCTTTTCGTGTCACAGCATTTCCATTCTTTCTCTCCATCTAGCTGCCTGTGTGTGCTTCACTGGGACTGTGCTTGTGGTATTATGTATACTTTGGCTTCCGTCTCTTGGTATATCTTGTGGCCATCTCACAATCTTCCTTGTTCTTCTTAAAAGGTATAAGTATTTTTCTTTCATCTATTCCTTCTCAGTCAGTTTGTCATTAGCTTGCCTGACTGTCACTTCTTTTGTTAGCTTTTATCTTGAATGTTAGCCTGTTCAATGTCTGTGTATTTGCCTGTAAACGTATGTAATTGCTCAGCCTTCGCTATATCTCTCTCTATCCTTATCCTGTCTGTTAATCGTTCGTAAGTCTATCCCTGCACTGGTTTACCTGCCTGTCTCCAGGACCTCATATATCCCTCTTCCAGCCACAAAATAGTGTTTGAGCTTCTTGAAACTGTGTCACTATATTGACAACCACTTTTGTCTTGTCTTTCCTCTCCGTCACCATAATACCGGCTGATGGGAAGAGGTCATCATACTGCTGGTTGATGGGATGACATCATCGTACTGTTGGCTGGTGGCATGATGTCGGCACCATACTGCTGGATGTTGCGATAACGTTCCCATACTGCACACTGATGGGATGATCTCACCACAACAGTGATAACCACCCCACATCTGCTCTGGTCACACACATATTCAGGTATACACACGACACTGACTATGTATGTACACACAATTATACGTAAGCTGCAGCACTCACCCGTACAACTGTGCCTATGAAAGTTAAAGTCATAGAATGTCTGGAAGGTACTGGACGGACCTTATAATCAATGCTGGAGTGAAGTTTCACGTACAGACTAGCCAAGTTTATGACGATACGACCAAACGAGTTCCCAGGCGCAGCATAACTGAGACTGTGGACACGAGTGCGGGTTTAAGGCATTAACTTCGGTACTGAAGAGAATTTCTTTTTTCCTTTCTTATTTTCACTCCTTGAGTGCCTTAGAGTTTGAGGAAATTCAGCGAGGCTGTGGGACTTTTAAGAAGTTTTGAGAACTAAGTATCTGGATAAGTCTGAGGTGTGTGTGTGTGGGGGGTGGGGGGATGATGGGAGAGGAAGGGCCTGTGTTGGTAAGACTTGAACATGAAAAGACATCCTCCTGAGCCACAGACGTAAACAGCTTTCTGTCCAGCGTCAAGGAAAGTGATCTACCGGATGATAAAATCCATTCTTACCGTGGAGATAACGTCTTCTTAACACTACAGCTCCTTGCACTAACATCCTAACATTATATATAAAATGATGTAACTTCCACAACGTAACTCGGACGCTGTACCTCCAACGCTGTAAACTCATGAGACCGTGGCTTCAACACTGTAACCTATCACTGCCGCCCCAACATCATATTCTCAAGAGAACTGTGACCCCCAACACGGTAACAAACCATCACACCCCGAGCACTGTACTTTGAATGTGGTTCTTAAACTGCAACCCCACTGTAGCTCCTCCTTGCACACCACTACCCCTGAACGGAAGCTCTAACACTGCATCTACAATACTGTCACCCTAACACTTTATGCCCAACACTGTAGCTTCAACATTAGTGGTACATCACTGTAGTGTCAACACATTGGTTTCAATCAACGTAATTTTCCCAGTCATGCCTTACAGAATGTAACCCTAAGCAATGATAATGCAGCCTGCGATTTTGCTGTCCTTAAGAGAGAGACCTGAACCCTCCAGCCCTAACACTGTAGCTCTTAGACTGTGACTTGAGCCGTGCAACCTCAGTGTCCAACACTGTAGCCATCAACAGTGTAGGTAGAGCAGTGTAATGCCAACAGCCGAGCCCCGCTACTCTAGCTTTACAGTGTAAGCCCATCACTAAGTCCCCATCATTTAAGCCTAAAGTCTAACCTTAACACTGTAACCCCAGTACTTTTTCCTTTCACCCTTAACCTAACACTGCAACCCCATGAATCTTACCGTACACTGCAATGCAGCACTGTAGCCCAGTGACTCTATTAGTTCCACACTGTAGCCCAATGACTCCAGGGCTCCATACTGTAGCCCAATGACTCTATTAGCTCCACAATGTAGCCAAGTGACTCTAGTAGCTCTAAACTGTAGCCCAATGATTCTAGTAGCTCCACACTGATGCCCAATGACTCTAGTAGCTCCACACTGTAGCCCAATGACTCTAAGGCTCCACACTGTAGCCCATTGACTCCATTAGTTCCACACTGTAGCCAAGTGATTCTAGTAGCTCCACACTGTTGCCCAATGACTCTAGTAGCTCCACACTGTTGCCCAATGACTCTAGTAGCTCTACACTGTAGCCCAATGACTTTAGTGGCTCTACAGTCTTGCCCAATGACTCTAGTAGCTCTACACTGTAGCCCAATGACTCTAGTAGCTCTACACTGTAGCCCAATGACTCTAGTACCTCCACACTGCAGCCCAGTGACTCTAGTACCTCCACACTGTAGCCCAATGACTCTATTAGCTCCACACTATAGCCAAGTGACTCTAGTAGCTCCATACTGTAGCCAAGTGACTCTAGTAACTCCACTCTATAGCCCAATGACTCTATTAGCTCCACACTGTAGCCCAATGACTAGTGGCTCCACACTGTAGCCCAATGACTCTATTAGCTCCAGATTGCAGCCCAATGACTCTAGTAGCTCCACACTGTAGCCCAATGACTCTATTAGCTCCACACTGTAGCCAAGTGACTCTATTAGCTCCACACTGCAGCCCAATGACTCTAGTAGATCCAGACTGTAGCCCAATGACTCTATTAGCTCTACACTGTAGTCCAATGACTAGTGGCTCCACACTGTAGCCCAAACGCTGTAGCTCCCATACTACCACGTAACACTGTGACCTTCAGCAAGGTAGTCTTATCACTGGAGTCGCTGGTGCTGATCCTAGTGACAGCCATGACAGGAGAGAGCCAAAGTGTATCAAAAGGCCAACACTGGGAGGGTAAGGATGACGGTGCAGATACCCGGAGAGAGCTGAGGTCTCAGCTGTGAATCCAAAGAGGATTTCACCTGTCTAGAAACAGGAAGAGACAGAAATGGGAAACCTTTATCTCCCTCGACATTATAGCCAAGTGAAACGTCAGCGACCTGAGAAGCGCTTGAGGTATATATAAGAAATTTGAATTTCTCAGTGTGTTAAAGACACAAGTCCTTCTTCAGGAACAGGAAGTACATAAAACACACTTTAGTTTCATAAAACTAAGGTAATCTTTATATGTTTGCTAATGATAACTGGAAATGTTCAAATAAATAAATAGCCTAGAACTCCTTGTTTCCAAGCATTTTTTTATCATCACTTTCAAGGACTTCATTTGTCGTTGAATGTTTCTCAAAAAATTTCCAATGGTTTCATTAATTAAAAAAGAATCCACTTTTTGCCTTCTTCCTCATTAACAGCGTAGCTGCAAGGACCTGAAAGAGATTATGGATCCCTTACCACGATAGAAGAGCGCTGTCTTTTCTTCTTTTCTTGGAACTAACACACATTAAATGGATCGAAGCAACATACTATAGCGGGAGGGTTGCTCTGTATAGAAATATATTCCCATCCCCACCACAGCGTCCTAATCATTAAATATAGTGAACCCAGCGTCGTCCTTGACCTCCACCCTCAGGGTGGTTGGTTAACGTCATTACCATCATTCCTCAGACAAAAGGTCACAAATAAAGTAGATGGTATCTAAGAGGAACCACAGTCTCTCAGGGCGTCATATGCTGGGTGCATCGCACAATGCCCCCTGTCTAGCAATACAGTGATGGGGAGATTGGAAAGATAAGGAAATAAGAACTTTATGAGTTCAAAAAGAGTCACTCATAACTAACCAAGGACCATTTTCTGTAAAACAAGTCACGGTGTTACCCAGGATCTTTCTAAAGGCACCCGCAGCTCAACGTTGCGCTGCTTCAAGTAGCAGGGAAACATAGACACCTTTGGGGTGAGGTCTTCTTTGACGGGACTGTACTCCCAATGGTACAGCCTCGCCGAAGGTGACTTTTCACCCGTGGTCTAACCTCGAGCAGGAAGACTTCATTAACACCACAGAAAAGAGACACAGATGAATATAGGGAGTAGGGAAGTAAAGGGGTATGTAAACAGGGAGGTAAAGAGGTATGATGTAAGGATACTGGGAGCAGTGAGGAACGTGAAATGGAAGGAGGGATGGAAGTGGAGACTTGGAGGTCAAATGTGTCAACATGTTCCTCCTGCTGCAGGTGATCCACTCACCAGCCACTGTTATCTCCGGTTGTTGTCCGTAGAGTCACGACTCATAACTTCACCTCCTCCTCCTCCTCTTCCTCTGCCTCCCACCCAGGGGAAGACTTAGTGAAGACAACCGACATCAACTCTTCCACGAAAGCTGTGTATACTAACAGTTCACTCTCTGCAGTGAGTGGCAGGAAAAACTCTGGTGATGAGTAGATTCCAGGGACATGTATACAAGAATTTATGACAATCGTATTCAGATGTAGGGAAGGTAATGACCTGGAATTATACTTCCTTCAGTTGGCCTTCCTTTGCCACGACTTTCTGACAGCAGAATATGATTACTTTTGGCTCGTGGTTTTAACATTTTTTCCTTTTTCTTTTTATGTTAGCTGAGACGGCAAGGGCAGCTGAGGCCCTAATCAAGGCCATCCCATTAACGATATATA
>JAYMFT010383781.1:0-35782 GCA_038088735.1 Panulirus argus
ATCAGTCACAAGACTGGACCCTACGGCACGCCATTAGTGCTCCCAACCCATCTTGAGATGGTGTCTCTGACATGCGTCCGTTGTTCCCCTTCACTTAGATAATTTTCCATCCATCGAGGGATTCTTGCCCCCCCACCCCCACCCTATTCCTGCCTGAAGATCGACCTTCCTTACCTGCCTCCTGTGTGGCACAATGTCAAAGATTATCTGGCCGTTACACACACAATCCATCCAGCCTTCTCTTTGGTCTCAAATGGAGCTCACTCTCTCGTAGAAGTCTAAGAGTTTCGTTACTCATAACCTCCTTTTCCTGAATCCATGTTGCCTCTCGCTTAGGAAGTTGAATCCTTTAGAATCAAAAATCATCCATATGCTTTCTGATTACCTTTTCCAATATTCTGTAGGCAACGCTCGTCAGAGAAACTGGTATCTAGTTCAGCGTAACTTCTCATCTCCTTGAAAATGGTTTTATAATTTACCCTCTTTTACTTCCTTGGTACTTTTTTCTTCAACGACAACTTAAACAACATTTCAATCCTTTGCAAGACCTCATCCACATTCCACCTCATTGGTACTGGAGCTTATAGCATCTTCCACCATGAAAACGCTTTTGACTGTCAATTAGCTCCTCACGCATCCTCACATCATCCTCCACAATTCTTCCATCTGAATCCCTTAACCTGATTGACTTCTCTGTAACTAACAATCTACTCCTGATGAAGTTAAGGAAAAATATTGGATTATCTGCCTTGTGCACAATAATCCTCTCAGGATTTCATCTTTCTTTCCTCTCTCATCATAGTGTACTCATGCCCTGATTTCTTAAACCTGTCAAATGCTGGTTGGTTAAAGTGCCACCTGCATCTCCACCACAGTAAATCCCTGGGGCTCTGTCGCATTTCGATATCTTGTACTGAATCGCACCGCTCTGTTTTTGACCTTCCCTTCACTAACATTGAAGCACACAGAATGTGCTTTTCAGTCGATCTGTCTTATATACTAATATTACCCTCTTACGCTTAACTAACCTAACCTTAACGTAACTACCTAACACAACCTGACCTTGTCGTACCTTAAAGGCTGACCTTGATCTGCGCTGACCTTGCCGAGCTTAGATTTCACCTCTCGGCCGTGGCTAACTTAAGTGCTGGTGTGAGAGACAGAATCGTCCATCCGCATTCTGTTTTAGTTTTCTGTCATCTAGGTCACACATTCCTGCGCCAACCGCTTGAATTATAGAAGCCGCTTCCAAGGAAAGCCGTTGATAAGATATATATTTGATTTATTTTTTATAATTGATTGCAGTTTCCTGCGCTCGCGAGGTAGCGCCAAGAAACAGACGAAGAAAGATACATCCACACACACACACACACACACACATATATATAATTTAAGCACATGTTCGCACGATACTTATATGTACGTAGATACATATACATATACATACACATACATATACATTTATAGACATGTACTTATTCATACTCGCTCGCCTTCGTCTACTTCCGACGCCGCCCCGCCCCACAGGAAACAGCACGAATGCATGACGGAAAAGAAAAAAAAATAATATATACATTCTCTTCATTTCACCACACATCCGATCGCCACCCCATGCGTCAGCGAGGTAGCGCCAGGAAACAGACGAAGAAAGGCCACATCAAGCTCACATCCATACACGAGCTGTCATGTGTAATGCACCGAAACCACAGCTCCTTATCCACATCCAAGCCCCACAGACCATGGTTTACCCCTGACGTTATACGTGCTCTGGTTCACTCCAATGGCGGCACGTTGACCGCAGTATACCACATCGTTCCAATTCACTATATTCCGTGCACGCCTTTCACCCTCCTGCATGTTCAGGCCCCGATCACTCAAAATCTTTTTCACTCTGTCCTTCCATTTCCAATTTGGTCTCCCGGTACTCCTTGTTTCCTCCACTTCTGACACATATGTCCTCTTTGTCAACCTTTCCTCACTCATTCTCTCCATATGTCCAAACCATTTAAACACACCCTCTTCTGCTCTCTCTACCACACTCTTCTTCTTATTACCCCACTTCTCTCTTAACGTTTCATTACTTACTCGATCAAAACACCTCATACCACATATTGTCCTCAGACATTTCATTTCCAACACATCCACCCTCTTCAGCACAACCCTATCTATAGCCCATGCCTCGCAACCTTATAATATTGCTTGAACTTTTATTCCTTCAAATATGCTCATTTTTGCCCTCCGAGATAACGTTCTCTCTTTCCACACTAGCTTCACAGCTCCCAGAACCTTCGGTTTCCCCCCACCCTATGACTCATTTCCCCTTCTATGGTTCCATTCGCTGCTAGGTCCACTCCCAGATATCTAAAATACTTCATTTCCTCCAATTTTTCTCCATTCAAACTTACATAATAATTAACTTTTCCCTCAACTCTTCTGGACCCAACAAACTTGCTTTCATTCACATTTATTCTCAACTTTCTCTTTGCACACATTCTGCTAAACTTAGCCACCAACTTTTGCAGTTACGCACTCTAATCAGCCACCAGTGCTGAATCATTGGTGAACAACAACTTACTCACTTCCCAGGCCCTCTCATCCCTTACAGACTGCATACTCGTCCCTCTCATTCCCAACAGACTTCATACTCGCCCCTCTCTCCAACACTTTTGCATTTACCTCCCTAACCACCCCATCCATAAACATATTAAGCAACCATGGTGACATCACACAACCCTGCCGCAGACCGACCTTCAGTGGGAACCAAGCACTCTCTCTCTTCCAACTCGTACACACATCTTGCACCTTTTTTCATAAAAACTTCTCACTGCTTCTAGCAAATCACCTCCCACGCCATATATTCCTGATACCTTCCACAAAGCATCTCTATCGACCCTATCACATAACTTCTCCAGATCCATAAATGCCACATACAAATCCATCTGTGTTTCTTAAGTATTTCACATACAATCTTTAAAGCAAACACCTGAACCACACATCCTCTACCACTTCTGAAACCACACCGCTCCTCCCCAGTCTGATGCTCTACACATGCCTTCATCCTCTCAAACAATACCCTCCCATACAGTTTATCAAGTATGCTCAACAAACATATGTCTCTGTAGTTTGAACACTCACCTTTATCCTCTTTGCCTTTGATACAAGGCACTATACATACATTCCGCCAATCATCAGGCACTTCACCATGATCAGTACATACGTTGAATATCCATACCAGCCAATCAACAACACAATCACCCCATTTCTTAATAAATTCAGTTGCAATACCATCCGCTCCAACCGCCTCGCCGCATTTCATCTTCCGCAAGGCTTTCACCACCTCTACTCCTTTCACTAAGCCAGTCTCCCTGACTCTTACTTCGTATACCACCCTGACCAATACACCCTACATCTACCATTCTGTATCCTCAAACACATTTAAAAATCCATCAAAATACTCACTCCATCTCCTTGCTTCATCACTGCCTGTTATCACTTCCCCCCTTGCTCCATTCACCGATGTTCCCATTTGTCCTCTTGTCTTACGCACATTATTTACCTCCTTCAAACCTTTGTTTATTCACCCTAAAGTTTAATGATACTTACCCCAAATCTCATTCTCCCCCCCCCCTGCCGCTTTTCCTTACACATCTCGCAATCATTTTCACTTCTTTCCTGTAAGTACCGCCAAAACGCCTCTCTTTTCTCTTTCACTAACAACTTTACTTCTTCATTCCACCACTAACTAACCTTTCTAATCTGCCCACCTTTTACCATTCGCATGCCACATGCATCTACTGCACAAGCCATCATTGCTTCCCTAAATACCTCCCAGTCCTCACCCACTCCCCTCACTTGTTTTGCTCTCACATTTTGCCATTCTACACTTAATCTTTCTTGGTGTTTCTTCACACGTCTCCTTTCCAAGCTCATTTACCTTCACCACTCTCTTCTCTCCAACACTGTTTCCTATCTATTTTGAAAACCTCTACAAATCTTCATCGTCGCTTCCACAAGATAATGATCAGACATTCCACCAGCTGCCCCTCTCAGTACATTTACATTCAAAAGTCTCTCTTTTATACTCCTATCAATTAATACGTAATCTAATAATGCTCCTTGACCATCTCTCCTTCTCACTCAAGTATACTTGTGTATATTTCTCTCTTGAAACCAGGTATTTCCTATCATCAATCTTTTTTCAGCACACAAATCCACAAGCTCTTCACCATTTCCATTCATAACACTGAATACCCCATGTGCACCAATTATACCCTCAACTGCCACAGTACTCACCTTTGCATATATATATATATATATATATATATATATATATACAGTTAGACAGATATTTCAAGTACTGTACTTTTAACAAAATACCTTGTCCATTCACTGAAATATCCATAAAGTACTCAACAACTGGTCTACTATAACAACTTTCTTTCATACTTGGTCTTTGCTTCCCATGTTAAAGAGGTAGCACTAGGAGCAGACAAAGAAATGGGCTTTCTTATGTGAAAAATTTTAAGACATATTTTAGCCTGCATACTTAATATATATAGACCATAATACACCTGATGTTACCTATTCATAAGTAAAGTTTAAAAAAATGTTATGTGATACTTCATCCACAAACAACATAAATATTCTGATACTGTACTATAAAATATATCTCTAATTCCATTAAGCTGTATCATGTACAATATAATGCTATTTAAGGCTAATTATAAACTATAAAATTTATAATTAATTCTATTAGAAGTGTTTCTTGAACAACTACTATTTTCAACAAAATAGTACAGTTTTTATTTCTCCTTACTGAGTTTTTTCTTCTTTACAGGACTTTCTGAAGAATAAATCTGAAATACACATATTGTAATCAGCTATCCTCTTTACTCTTACTTAAGAACTCTCTCATTTTCTTATGGTAAATACATCAATTTCTGGAGAAAAATTCATAGTAATAATGTAAGTAATGAAAATCTTTGGCCTCATTCTCTTAATTATCTACTCACTGCACTTTTCACACATTAAGATTTTTTAATAATCACATCTTAAATACTAACTGAGTAGTTTTTACCTCTCCTTAATATGGTTTTCTTAATAATTATACTGTGTTTTAGGTACGCTAATGTAATCTTTTTATACTTCTCACTGGTACTAAAAACTGACTTTTTTATGAAAAGTACATCAAAGTTGTAGGAAAATTTTGACTGAATCTGAGGAAACTAAATATTCAGCCTCACCCTCAACATAATATTATGTGCCACATGAGGAAGGTAACTTGAGTACTTTCTAATTCCAATTAACTACATACTGAGTAATATTTCTGGGTCTGTCAACCATAATACTCTAAATATGACAAAGAATCTGGAACATCATCAGCAACTCCTTTAACATACAAACTTTAAATGAGCTACCATCTCGGTGCTTTTTAAGAATGATCACTGACATTCTTGGCGCTTGTTGTCAAAGTAGTCCCTCTTCCATCACACTACAGTGCCAGGTCGAGGGGCACTTGGGTGTCATATGGCCTTAACATCTTCAGAGTCAGATCCCTCACCCTGAAACATTTTTAATATAGATACATCAAATTGCTAAAGCTCAACTCAAACTACTTATGAAAATGAACAGTAATCAGTTTAGAAATCACTATCTTTTCTATATCTAATTTTCAAGTCTAACAGCCTAACGGGGACAACAATGTTTAACTTTAAACAATACTCCAGAACCTGGGCAAAGAAAAACACATAGAAAACATACGACAAGATCATGTACAGTAGCCTTACCAACTGCTGCCAGTAGTTAATCACTATAACAATACAGATAAATCCATGCCAACTCATTTATAAAAATGAACAGTAACCAGTTTGGAAATCAATATCTTTTTTATCTAATTTTCAAGTCAAAAAGGCTAATGGGGACAGCAGTACACATAACATTTAACCAAAACCTGGATGAAAAATCACAATGTACACATACGACATAATTATGTACAGCTGCCCTACCAAAAACTATAAGTAGTTAATTACTAACACAATATATATAAATTCCAGCCAAATATCAAATTTTGCCAACTGTACTTTTATCCAAGCATATAACAAGATATACAGAGCTTATTCAAGAGAACTGTTGACTATCTTATGGTCCCATGTCATGTATGCTACTCAACCAGTCAAGGTCCAGTACATCACGATGATCAACCATACACACACAGGTGGCATAAAACTTGTGTACATTTTAGCATCAAAGTGTGTTGCAACTGAGACAGAAGCACACTTTTTAACCAAAAAGATCCTGAATAGTTTGTCCTGATTCATTTTCAATATATATCTATGAAAATTAGTAATTCTACATGAAATGATGAGATGTAAAGAAAATGTAATAATCACATGCAGCAATAATTTCAATCAGTTATTGTGTATGCGATAATATGAAGATAGTAAATAATTCTAAAAAAAAATACATACTCATTAAAGAAATCAAGCATGAACAAGAGAGTAATGATCGAACGGCCAGGAATTCAGGATCAGCAGGGATGGGTGGTAGGAAGATGTGGCTTGTTAACAGAACTATTAATGTAACTATCATGACAAGTATATGCATATAAAGATGGTGATGTGCATTCAAACTGAAATCTTTATCATTTGTAACTGATCACATGAGATTTGCATGTGAAAACACTGAGAGAATAAAAAAAGTTCATATGCAGATTGTGTAATTACCTATTTACCTACTTTTACTGTATGAGGAGGGACTTTTACACTCATGGTGCCCCATCTCTTTAACACCCTACTGTCATACAATCTCCTGTATCTATGTATGCTGTCTTCATTACCCATGTCCTCAGCTATCTGTTCCAATGATCCACCACTCTTACAAAACAAAGGTATTTCTTCACATCCATATTAACATCTTTCTTATGTAATTTCATGTTACGTCCTGTGAAACCTCTATCCCTACATCTTTCAAAGTACTGTAAACTGTTTGCTTCATCAATCTCTTTTAGAAACTTAAAAGGCTGTGATCAGGTTACCCCCCAGTCTTCTCTCTTCCAAGGCAGGTAAATTTAAAACCTCCATCCTTAGCTCTTTTAACTTGGTACCATCTTTGTTGCCCTCCACTGGAACTTCTCTATGAATTCTTTGTGCTTCTTTAGGCGCAGTAACCAAACCTGAGAAGCATATTCTGGTTTTGACCTTGCTAAATATTTCTTTATCCATAAATTTGAAAGCTATTCTGATATTAGCCAGCGGAAAGTTGGTCTCCTTATCCATTTTTCTAATATGGGACTCTGGTGACTGGTTAGGGATGATGCCTACTCCCAAGTCCCTCTAACGCATGCAGAATTTTGAAGCTATTTCCTGCCTTGTAATAATCATATTACTTTACAACTGCATGGGTTGAACTTCATCAACCATGTTTAAGACCAACTCTGAGGTCTGAATATGTTCCATTTGTAAGCTGATGCAGTCCTCCTTGTTTTTCACTTCCCTTATGACCTTTGCATCATCTGCAAACATATTCAGGTAGGATTCTATACCTTTAGGCAAGTTGGTAACACGGATCAAGAAGAGTAATGGTCCTAGAATCATACCCTGTGGCACTTCACTGGTCACCTCAATCCATTTGGAAAAGCCTCCTTTGAAAAGCATCTCCTTTGATCCCTCCCACTGAGATAATTTTCTACCCAGTGAAAGTATTTCCCCCTTATTCCTGCTTGGTGATCCAGCTTCTTAATCAGTCTCCCATTTGGTACAGTCTTAATTGCCTTCTGGCAGTCCAGATACAGACAGTCCAATCAGCCTTCCCTTTTGTCTAGGACTGAGCTTACACTTCTGTAAACCTCAGAGAGGTTAGTTACACAAAATTCCTCTCCCTAAAACAATGCTGTCCCTTAATTATGAAATTTCTCCTCCACAGGAAGTTATTCACTTGCTTTCTAATAATTTTCTTCCAGAACCTTACATACCACACTTGTCAGTGAAGGAGAGTTTTTCCAAACCCGATATGCCTAATCCCTTGCCTGAATGGCCTTAGAACAGGAATGGTTGAACCATGGATTGATGAAGTGGTCATTTTGGAGGAAGCCAGTATAAATGCTTCCATTCCCGCAAAAATAACCTCTGCTATGTGTTTGGCGAAGACAAGCATCACTACATAAGTGATAGCAATTTACCTAAGGAAAGTCAGAAAAGAGGTTACTTAAGTTACTCCAGTCAGCTTTGTTGAGGTGGCAGTATTTACGCTTAGAAGGGACTGCTGGAGGGGGAGGCACCATTAGAAGAGATACATTTATACAAGAGTGTGATCATATGAACCAATTTGGGTGAGATTGTGTATTTATAGTGGGATGGACTAGAGGTGAAAAACAAATCCAGAATATTAGGAGAGCAGTCACAGCAGTCAGGAATATGGGTGAAGTGGTAGATAATTTGTTCTAAGTCATAGAAAATGGAAATGAGGGCATCAATCCCTCCACTATCTGTATGAGAGGAATTCAATCATTCCTAATGGTGAACATTGAAATCCCCAAGGTAGAGAACCTCGGCTTGCGGGTGAGAGGATGTCAAAGTCTCATGGCAGGAGTTTAGACAGTCGAAGAAGGATATGAAATTTGTAGAATTGGGAAAACATTAAGCAAAATTGAGGAAAAGGGTGGTAATAGGAAGACAGACCTTGAGCCACACAATAAAGTTTGGGGACTCAAGGTCCTTCAGGCATGCAACAGGTGTGTTGATGTTGGAATAAGTATAAGCACCACTTCTCAACTGGAATCGTGATTGGAGGTTATAGTTAGATATGAAAAAGGGGCTAGTGAGAGCATCATTGGACAAATGTGTCTCACAGAGAAGTAAGACATTAGGAGAGGTACTAGACAGACAGTGTTCAACTGAGGAGGTTACTATAGAGACTACAAATGTTGGTATAGTAAACAGAAAAACAGAAAGGTCTAACAAAGAGGGAAAGGTCATGAGAGTGGCCGGTACTACTATTGCCAGAGCCCTCCCTCCCATTGGCGTAGTCAGGCACAAACCCGGAGATTCTTTGCACCCCATGATGCTAGGGACAAGGGACGAAAGATTTGACTGATTCTGTCATGATGATACTCATAAATGTTTGCAGGGCCAGGAATTGGCAAGAGTACATATGTGAAAAAAGTAATAATAATAAGCAAGGTTTGAGTAGGTGTATGATGTTTGTAAGAAGATGGTAGGACTAGCCTGGTAGTCCTGTTTTGATGAGACAGAAAATAAGAACAGCAATCCTGACATGGAGAGTGTAAGATGATTCTGGGCACCACTGTAATGCTCTTCAGTCAAGAAAGTAGCACCACTCTGGGTGGCTGTTATCAACAACCTACTACCTAACAGGGAGAGGTTCTGTGAAATTTGCAATGCAGGAGTATGAATGTGGGTACTTCTTGCCTCAATTACGGAAGGAGTTTTTTAAAAAGAAGATTTAATAAAAGATGTCAAAAAGCAAAAATGCTTCTATATGTGCAGTGATATAGATATAGGCAACATTTCAGCCAGCACAGTTTTGCTAACATGGAGAACAAGGAACAAGTACAGCAGGACAAAAATGGAGGAGGAAAGAAACTTTGAAAAGAGTATTGTGGACAAGGCATGAAATCCAAAACTCTTCCATAAATTCATCAGGAATAATTAGTTAGTAAAAAGCAGCTAACCAGGTGAAGGTATTCAAAAGGAAGAATTATACAGGATGATGTAAGGATATGTAAAGAAATGATTAGCATATTCAAGTGTTTTGATAATGGAAAACACTATAGCCCCATCACTAGTCAGCTGGAGACAAGAAGTTTTAGAGAACACTGAGATATTTAGAAAGGACATTAACAAAATACTGAAAGGTCTTGATGCATATGAGGCTCATTGTCCTGATGAAATTTCACAATGTCTTAAAGATCAATGACTTAAAGAAGTGTGCAGATACACCACACAAGCCCCTATTCAGGATATTGCCAGAGAGGGGCAAAGTGTCAAGGGAGTGAAAAAGGGCAAATATCATACTTATCAATACGAAAACAGACTGGGAACAGGAACTGTATTACAGATCAGTCTCACTGATGAGTGTAGTCTGTAAGGTTCTCAAAACGATAATTAAAATTGATGACTATCTTCAGAGAAGAAATTACTTAAGCGAGAACAAGGTTTTAAGGAGGGTAGGTCAGGTGTAACAAAACACTTAGATTTCTTTGAGAGAGTGAGCTCTGTCTTAAACATAAGGGAAGGTTGGGTGGATTGTTTGTATCTGGACTGCCAGAAAATATTTGACACATACTGTGAGGGAGGCTGATGAAGAAGCTGGAATACTAGGCAGGAATGAGAGGGAAATATCCTTCAGTGGATATACGATTATCTGAGTGGAAAGAAACATAGGATGCATGTCATAGGAGCCCTCTCAACATGGGTTGAGGTCACTAGTGGAGTGCTGCTGGGTCCTGTTCTAAGACCACTGCAGAAGTCCACTGCCAACCACTATGGTTACAATCCTGGAGGATCCCATGGCAGGGTACAAGGCCAACAGGATATGGGGTAAAGGGGAACTGCCTGAGAGACATACCTAAGCCTTAAAATGAACAGTTCAAAGTCAAAAATAAGCATAATTACTTCAAAAACAACATGCTTACTCTTCTGGAAAGAGAAGTTCTCTGTTATTCCTAATTGACCTTGCTGATGATTTACATAATGGTTCACTTGTTCAGTCCAAGTCCATGCCATGACAGACATTATGTAGTTTATCTATAATCATCCTGAATTAATGTAAGTTTCCTATACAACTTGTCCTAAACATAGAGAATTCAAAGTCCTCTTGTCATATCATCTTGGTTGCTCTGATAATCATTCAAACATTTTCTAATCGCTGTGACTCATCATGCAATCTCAATTGCTTTATATCATTTTCGTTGCTTCGACAATCGATCATACATTTTCTAATAACTGCTACTTGTCATGCAATCTCCATTGCTTTGATGAGTGATTTCATATTTTCTAATTATAGTGACTCCTCATGCACTCTTGGTCATTTTGCCAACTTATCACACAATGTATGATCATGATGATTCCTACAATACATTCTCAGTTGCCTTATCAACTGATTGCACATTGTCTGATCACAACGACTCTTGTCTAGCACTCTTGGACACTCTAACGATCACTTACACATTTTCAGATATTCATGACTCACATCATGCACTCTCAGTTGTTCTGCCAAGTGCTCATACAATATCAAATACCCATCACTCTTACCATGCTCTCATTTGTACCACTAATTTCTCATATATTTTTTGGATACCCATGCCTCTCATCGTGTTACACTAGCATACTCTTTAGGAGTTTTCTATTCCCACAGCCAGGAATGAACCCAGGCTGCTGGGCTGAGTCATTAGTTGACCAAGCTGTTGGAACCTGTGGCCTGCATGCCCACATGGCCACCACAGCCTGGCTGGTCAGGTATATCTTATAACTACCTGTCCAGGGCCTTTTTATATTTCTCTATGAAACATCCCAGGGTCTTTGTGATGATTTAAGGCTGTCTGTTGAAGAGAGTTGGGCCCCAGATGTTTAAGGTGCTGTCTCACTTTGTGTATACTGTGCCTATGATCGGTCTCTGCCATTTGATCACATACTGCCCAATACCCAAGACTCCCTTGATTCCTAGGGGGTTTCCCTATTTCCAGAGTTTGGGAAGTTATGTATAGTTTCCTGTTTGAGAAGCCGCACTCACCAGGCTAATGGGTTTTATCAGTCTAGCAGTGTCTTGGAAAGGAACATTTCCACTAACTTGTACTGGAGATGTCCTGACAGTATCATTAAGGGAAGCACCTTCAGAACCTTGGGCACTACTGCCAATGCAAAGAGCAGCAGCTTCTTAAAAATCAAATTAAGGGTGTTAGGGGTACATCCATGGTTATTTCTGGTATAATCACACTGAACCTGGATTTCCACACTGCTAATGTCATGACTAGGTTCATGGTTATAGCTATTCACCATTTTCTTGGTGACCTCCTTAGATTTCACTTTTTGTGGGAACAATTATTTGACATTCAACTGAAAAGGTGTGTCTTGTTGCATGGGAGGGACGTCCTATTTTTAGAAAAAATAATTTATACTAACAACTCACATCAAGTGTATCTTCTTATACTGCTTCTGCTAAGGAGTTGTCTGTCATTTCCATGCATGCGAGTAATATCACAAAGGAACAGATTTTACGTAACCTACTTTCTAAAACTTCTTCCTGCAGCATCCTCAAGTGGCCTGTTTGTGGATGTAACAGCCATAAAACAAATGCAATAACCGTATACATGACAGATTCAATCAACTGGATATGTCTGAATTTTTGGCAACTCACTGGATTTTTAGTCTCAATGATAGGTTATCCACATGCATTTTATCTTCCTGAGTCAGGAAGAGTAAAAGTAATCCTCACAGATTCCAGGGCATTTATGCTGTGAATACGTTGGTCATCTGCCTCATGAACAGATGCCAAGGTGTCATCACTCTTAAAAGGGAACTTACACTAAAGATTCCTAAGTGAGCAGTGTAAAGCTCCATATGCTGAATACTGTTGCAACAAATGAAGTTTGCATGGCATGTAAGGAAAAATCAAATGCTGCGGGAAAGCAGATTGGCCAACACTAACACAGAGAATAAAATCTAAGCTCTAAAACTTCATTATACATTAGTTCCTATCCCCAAACTATGCCACTTCTAACATCAATAACATCATCAAGCAAAGCCAAGAAGAAGCACATATAACAGATATACAAAACAACATAACCCAAACATCTCCCACAAGTTGCAGATCTCATAAAACACTGAAACATGCTCAGACAAAACCAGTCACTGCCAACAGGGATCACAGACCAAATCCAAACTCTAAACACTATCACTAATCTAATCATTGAAAGGCAAACAGCAGATGGGCATTCCTGCCTGTACTCAATGAACAACAAAACCAAACAGCAGCCAAATCTAGTAAATAGTAAAGGGAATCCACACCATTCACATCACCCTAGCCCCCATACATGAAGCACTTTTAATGCAACCAACAACATCCCTCCTATCTATCTATCTACCTATCTATCTGTCTCTATCTCTAACATCCATTCCCTTTGGGAACTCCCATCAAGGAGATGGCCGCAGCAAGAGTCTCCACTCATCCCTGTCCTTATATGCCTCCCTCGTAAACACCATTCCAAGCATTCTTCCACTATTTCTCTCATTCCAGTATTCTTCTGCTCTATTTCATCATGTCACAGTTGGTCTTCTCACACCAACCCGTTTAATCATACTATCATACACTCTCCTTGTAAACTCACCATCTTATGTTCTTTCTAAATGATCAAACCACATCAAGGAATTATGTTCCACCCACACTATCACTCCACAATTTATTCTCTTTGCATTCCCTGCCATACCACATCTGTCATACATCCTCTCATTTCCTTCTTCATTCCATCTAGGCATACTAAATGCTCCTCTCAAATAGCTCATTTTCATATCCTGGATTCTTGTCAACCTGTGACTCATTCCATGTCCATGTTTTGGCAGCATTGATCAGGGTTGGGAGGACTGTGTTGTCCCTTAATCCTTTCTTTGTTTCCATTTTTACAACTCTATCCATCACTACAGCATTATGGGACCCAATGACTCTTCTACCCTGTACTGCTCTCTGCCTTATCTCTCCTTCCATGTAACCAAACTTACCCAAGATAGCTCCCAAACAGTCAAAAATTCTGTCACCTCTTCTAATCTTTCTCCCCACATATCTATAATACAGTTTAAGTTCACTTTCTTTTCTCACTGTATAAGGCTCTGCAAAATCTATTTTGTCTCTGTTTTCTTTCAGACATCATTACTTTACTCTAATTCACATTTGCATTCTAATGTCTATCCTTAAGCACATCATAAAACACACAAGCTTCTGCAACTTCTCTTCACTCACTCTCAGCACACAACACAGTATCATCCACAAACAGGCCTGTCGCTAGCCATCATACCTCACGACCACACTCCATCTCTGCACCCTCTTTCCCTAGTTTTGCTTTTATTTCTCATATTATTCCATACATATATATACATTAAAAAGCCACAGTGACATCACACAGCCCTGCCTCACACCCATATGTATACAGAAACTTTCACTCACTGTCTATCCACCCTTTCACATATATTTCCTCCTTTATAGAAGGCGTGAATTTCACACCATCTAACAGTTTCTCCCTTACCCCACCTATCTTTAATACATCCCATAAAGCATTCCACTCAACCCTGTCAAATACTTTCTCCAGACCCATACAAACTGCATACAGCTTCTTACCTTCTGCTTGATACTGTTTCACATTCATTCTTGATACTGTTTCACATTCATTCTCATGGCAAAAATCTGATCCACACATCCCCTACCTAATCTAAAAACCCCTTGCTCCTGAGTTATTCTGCATTCAGACACTTTGATCATTCCGTCAATCAACACTTGCATAAATTTTTCCTGGTATAATTAATAGACTTATTCCCAAATAATTGCTACATACATCCTTAGCACCTTTTCCTTTGAATAGAGGAATAATAATAGTTTTCACCCAATCCTCAGTCATAATCTTCTGCTTCCATGCTAAATTACATATTAAATACATTCACTTTATCATAATTTCTCATCCTTACTTCAACATTTCAACCATAACCCATCCAATCTAGGTGCCTTTCCTAACTTCAACCTCGTTATTGCCCTTTATACCTCCTTTCTTCTTTCTTGCTAAAAGCCCCTGCACTTATACCCTTTCCTGTCCATCCTCCATACCCATACATGTAACAACTCCTGCCTCACCTTTTTCCACAGTCATTAGTTCTTCACAATACTCTTTCCATCTTCCTTTCACTTTTTCTTTTCTATTCAGCAACTCCTGTACCTTACTTCTCATTTTTACATTTCCACTCTAACGACTACCTTTTACCTTTTTCACCTTCCCTCACTACAATTTCTTACTTTCCCTAAACTATTCACTCAACTTTCTTCTAACATCTACTCTTTCTGTGCTTTCCTGTAGCAGCTTCTTAGCATTCTATTTACATATCCCTCATTCTCTACTGAACTTCCACTGGCACATTCCTTTTGTGCAATCAATGAAATGCTTTTTTCTTCTCTTCCACAACATTTCTAATCTCATCCATCCATCACATACTTCTACTTTCATTTTTATATCTTACAACCTTATATTCAATTATTAATGCTACAAACTTTAACAGTCTTTCTCTGAACATTTTAAACATCCCTTCTTCACAGAAAATACATCCATACTTATGAAGCACTACTAAAGATCAGCCAAGAACTTGGCACACAGCATAAAAAGTAACACAAAATCCACCTGAAATAGCTGTTCATCCACATCTCACTCCCATTGACAATGAAAATGTAATTAAAACTTTAAAAGAGCTCTTCAGCAAGAGGTTTTGGCAACATATCAACCTTTCAAATATGACATTCTACTGAAAGTATTTTAAGTGCTTACCAACATTTTCAATCACACTTGGTTACACAACAAAACCAAAACATCTGGAAACTTAACATACTACCCATCCTACAATACTACAAACCTTGAAACTTCCTCTTCTCCTTCTACACTATATCATTAATGTTTTTAGTATCCAAACTTCTTGAAAACCAGTCCACATGAGAATCAGCAAAATATTCCTTTCGTACCCATACAGCATGGCTTTAGACCCAATCGCTTAACTATTACAAGGTACAAACATCAAACAACACACCACACCCTGGATGGCTTCAACCAACCACAACCTCCCTCAAGTACTGTATTAGTGGTATAAGATATCACCAAAGCATCTGTCACCAGTACCTAGCACATCCTTACAAAAAAAAATTCCTTTAATAAAAAAAAGAGAGGAGTGGTCAGTTCCTAGTGAAGGTCAGTCTGCGGCTGGGGTGTGTGTTGTCCCCGTGGTTGTTTAATTTGTTTATGGATGAGGTGGTTAGGGAGGAAAATGCAAGAGTTTTGGAGAGAGGAGCATGAGAGGGCCTGGCAAGGGAGTCAATTGTTGTTCGCCAATGATACAGTACTGGTGGCTGATTCGAGGTAGAAACTGCAGAATCTGGTGACTGAGTTTGGAAAAGTGTGTGAAAGGAGAAAGTTGAGAGTGAATGTGAATAAAAGCAAGGTTATTTAGTTCAGCAAGGTTGAGGGACAAGTTAGCTGAGATGTAAGTTTGAAAGGAGAAAAATTGGAGGAATTGATGTGTTTTAGATATCTGGGAGCGGAGTTGGCAGAGAATAGAATCATGAAAGTGGAAGTGAGTCATAAGGTGGGGAAGGGAGGGAAGTTTCTGGGAATGATGAAGAATGTGTGGAAAGACAGAATGTTATCTCAGAGAGCAAAAATGGGTGTTTCAAGGAAAAGTAGTTCAAACGATATTATGTGGTTGGGTTGTACAGAAGAAGGTGGATATGCTGGAAATGAAATGTTTAAGGACAATATGTGGTATGAGATGGTTTGATCAAGTAAGTAATGTAAAGGTAAGAGAGATGTGTGGTAATAAAATGAGTGTGGTTGAGAGAGCAGAAGAGGATGTGTTGAAATAGTTTGGACATATGAAATGAATGAGTGAGGAAAGGATGACAAAAAGAATATACGTGTCAGAGGTGCAGGGAACAAGGAGAATCGAGAGTCCATATTGAAGGTGGAAGGATAGAGTAAAAGGAATTTTGAGCAGTCAAGGCCTGAACATGCAGGAAGGAGGGTGAAAGGCGTGCACGGAATACAGTGAAATGGAATGATGTGGTATACTAGGGTCAACGTGCTGTCAATGGACTGAAAAGAGATGTGAAATGTCTGGGGTAAACCATCGAAAGGTCTGTGGTGCATGGATGTCAATAGGGAGCTGTAGTTTCAGTGTATTACACAAGACAGCTATTATTATACTTAATCGCTGTTTCCCGCGTCAGTGAGGTAGCACCAGGAAACAGACAAAGAAAGATCCATCCATTCATATACACACACATATATGCACAATACATACATAGACATACCAACATATACATACACATGCATATATACATATACACATATACATTTTTATACATGCTCGCCCCCATCCATTCCTGGCGCCACCCCCTGCACCAATGGGGTAGCGCCAGGAAACAGCTGAAAAAAAAAAGGCCACATTTGCTCACACTCAGTCTCTAGCTGTCATATGTAATGCACCAAAACCACAGCTCCCTATCCACATCCAGGTCCCACAGACCTTTCCATGGTTTTTCCCAGATGTTCCACATGCACATAAGCATATAAGACCTTAAATATAAGTTAAAGATTTTTCAGACAAGTTATCATTCCTACCTTGTCACTCAATTTCAAGTGGAGTACTAAAGGTTATTAACATACAGCTGAGACAAATCTATACATTACATACAACCTGAGGTATATAAATCTATATTTCAAACCTACCTTCGACATTTCATTCTATTACCAAAAAACTGATGTTCATCTCATCATAATTACAGTTCCTGACCCACTGATGCACACAATTTGGGAGAAATCACCTCAAGATGAAGGTATACAGAAGTTGCATCTGAGACTGTTGATACTGCTGCAGTGGCTGGAGGTACTGCAGGGCCATCAATTATCATCACTGAATGTACACGACCCAGTGTTTTTACAACTTGTAAGTCTTCCCTCAGTACAGCAGTCACATCTTTATCTGAACTAACAATGCTACCTGAAAGTAAATGCTGCATTATATGGCTTAAAATTAACCATCACGTTTGTGGCAAAAGAACTGACAATCCATATAAAGGCAATTGTAAGCATTTCATTTGTGGTATAATCTGGCAATAACTCTTCTTAGTACCTCCATGAAAATTAGCAATAATAATATTAATCTTGCAATATATGATAGAAGCCCTGTCAAATACTGTTCAGTTCACTGACCTGAGTTGAGATATTTATGCTATTCTTGGCCAAACAGCATACACAACCACTGCTAACACCATAAATTACCCACGTGAAATGGTGCCTTACTACAAAGAACTTCTCAAAGGGAGTTCTGAAGCTGTAGTAGACTTCGTTGCATGACCAGTTATTTCTAATATTCTGAGCTTGCTTAGTTATAGTGTGCTCAAGGAAACTTTCACAAAATACTTACAATTGCTCCATATTTTTGTCATTTCAGTTTCATGGAGGGCTAGCACATCCCTTGTGATGAATAATTAAGCCAGCAGTGTAATATGATTTATGTCTGAAGGCCTAGGGCCACATCAAAATTAGTCTGAGGAAAACATTTTGAAACTTGTTAAGAATAATTACTTTGCTTAAATCTCTGTGATTCTATTCTGTAAAACTGTAGTAACATTGGAACACCAACTATATCTTAAGGGCAGCGCAGCAGCAAGCCTACTTCACAGTCTTCCCAGCCTTTGCAAGCCTGCAGAGTTGCAGTTAAAAGTCCCCAAGTCAGTAATATCAATCCTTATTGAAGTGTCTGCTTGTCTGCATTTGATTCACCCAACAGAAGTGGGAGCAGAGCTAATGAAAATAAAGAGGTATGTAAATGACTAAGTCTCTCCAAAAGAGGAAGGATTTTGTTCAAATATCAAATGCATTTCTTCTATGAGCAGTTTCTCAGGATGAACATATGCATGATATGTTATTGCATTAAGTACCATTTACATATCTGGTGGACTTCTTTCATTTTCCTTCTTGACATATTTCAATAAAAAACAAATTGCCTAATCAACTTGTATTCACTCACTTCTCATCTTAAACCTCTCTCTCTTTGTTGCTGTCTCTCTCATTTTCTGATGTTATTCTTAAAAAGTAGCTGCTTGTATGCCTTTGCCTCTGCCTGTATCATGCCATATTGATTGTTCCACATGTCTCACAGACAGACATTTTAACTCAATACTTGCTTGTGGTTTTAAAGCTTAGACTCCTACACTCTGTCTCTTTTTTACAAGGAAGGTCTATCATTACTTGAAGAATGTCTGACATTTCATTTTCCTATGAGGATTGTCCTTAATATGGGTGATGCCCTCGGCTGGAGAATCGAACTCATCAGCTCTCAAAATCAATATACATACCGTAATTCATCATAACTGTATAAAGTTAATTGCAACTTTTCAATACGAGTAAACATATGCATCATTCCTGATTTTTTTTAAAAATACACAAAAGTTCAGACCTCTGTGACAAGCTGTTTGACATGAGATATAAATGAAAAATATATACAGAAATAAAAGGTTTTTCAAGTATGCAAACAGTGAAATTATCAAATGTCAATACTCTTGAAATCAAGGGAAAAATACCACAAACAAAACCATAAAATTATATTTCTATTACCTTGTATTTTACTCTGTGTAATGTTATAGCTTGTTTTGAGTGCACGAAATGCTGAAGCAACCTGAAGTAAACTCTGAACTTTTTCTTCCACACCCTGGTCTCTCCAGCACAACCACTGAAAAGTTAAAAGAAATGGGTTCTGGGTCAGAAAAATTAATTTCTGAACCTAGAAGAGGATTAGTTCATGACATTTCAGTCTGTCATACCTACCTAACTTCAATTATCAATTAATAGTTGACAAACAGAACATAAAAGGCACTGCAATGTTGCCAGAGTCTGTTGACCCTTCTGCTGTGAAACAAGAGAAAATATTTGTCTGAATAATTCCCCTGGCTGTTTACAAGTATTTACCCTTACCTTGATATTCAACAATTCCTCAGGTACCTTGAGATGAATGCCAAATTCCACCATGTTGCTATCAATCGACACCTCAAACAAAATGAACAAAAAAATACATGTCAGCTGACTGACCACATAGTGTTTCTCTTCCAGAGTCTGTGATTTCACTCATTCTCAGTGAGTTATATAAGTTGTAAATAAGTTATATGGCTGAAAATGTATGGATATTATTAAGTTTATGAGTAGCTCCCTCAAAACCTTTCGTTCTAGCCATTACAAACTTCAATCGAAAGAGGATGAGAGTAGCTGATACCATTCCCCAATAATGGTATCTGTAAATGTTGAAATCAAGGTAACATGGCACACAGTACCACTGCTTATTGTTGTGTATTATGGGATAGCTGTTGCTCTATTCAAAATAACTACAACAGAATTTGCCTCTAACCTGTTGTGCCTGTGGGTATTCACACTGCATGATGCTCTCTAAATGCTGGGAGTTCCTTGGCAATCTGTGATAGAGCTCTTCTGTCAAGAAGGGCATGAAAGGTGAAAGGATGTGGAGGCCAACATCAACACATGTCCAGAGGGTTTGCACAGCTGATGATCTTGCTTCATTTGATCCCCAGTTCATAATTGGTTTAATGCTTTCCTGGAAATTGAGATTTTTCACATATCACATTACTATTTCAAAGGTAGTAGGTTGTAGACAATAGCTGCCCAGGGTGGAACTCCTGTCACAACTTGGGAGTGCTGAAGTAGTGCCCAGGACTATTTCATACCCTCCAAGTAAGGATTGCCAGTTGTACTTTCTGTCATAATAGACTAGGATACTGGGTTAATTTTACCATCTCAACTCTAAATGCACTGTGCTTCGACTCTACTCAATTTTCTCACTTCTTTTCTTCACATAAGTTTCTTCCCTTCTCTTTTCTCCATAGTTATTTGAAGATAACATAGTGGGGTCCAATGACCTTAACTTCCCCAAACCTTGGCATCACAGGGTGCTAAGAATCACCAGGTTATTCACTGACTCTACTGCCAATGAGAGGAAGGGCTCAGGCAGTGGCAGTACTAGCTCTTCCCTAGACCCATATATCACTAATCCCTTTCACATCTCTAACTACAATCTTTACTCAAGATTCTATTTCAAAGGTGGTGTCTTTGTTTACTCCAACATCATCACACCTATTGCTTGCTTAAATAGCTTTAAATCCCCAAATTTCAGTGTCATGTGGCTTAAGGTTTGTCCCTCAACTACCATTATTTTTCTAAGTATTGGGTACTGCTCTCAAAATTCTACAACTTTCAACTAACTAAATTATTGCAATGTGGCCATGATATCCTCTCACCCTCAAGCTCCAACATGCAGCAATGACAATGGTTGAACTCCTCCCATATGGACAGTATTTTTCCACTACTAGTAACTGACAATGGGTCCTAAGAAGTTGTTCCATGAAGAAAAGGCATATTTCTTGCTTGGAAGCAATAAAATGTGTCTCCATGCAAGATTTCAAGACATACTAGCAAGGATGAGTCCACCATGCAGACACTTCTTTTTCCTTCCTTCTAGCATCATCCCTCCCAAAAAGCTGGGTCTAGTCAATTTAGGAAAACCAGTAATGTGACTAATAACCCAGTAGGAAAGAATTTTTAACACGTCGTGCTTCATTAGGTTATAAGTCATCTTACTGGTCTTCCTAGGTTGATTGGACTCAGTTTTTTGGCAAGGGATGTCATTAAAGGGAAGAAGAAGAAGAAGAAGAAGAAGAAGAAGAAGAAAAAAAAAAAAGTGTCCAGATGGTATGAGTAACTTGGCCCTGCCAGTACATCCTGGAATCTTGCTTGTAGTCACATCTTACTTCCAGGCAAGAACAAACCTTTTTATACAAGGGCAATTCTTAGGACCCATGGCAAGTTGAAGAAAAATATCATCCACAACAGAAATAGCAAAAATATTACTTAAAACAAAGATAGTGAGCAAAAGTTGCACCCCTCCACTCTTTATACCTCAGGATACCTGAGGTGACAATTAATGTAATATGATTTTTAAGACTGTACCCTACTACCAGACATACAACGTCCCCACCATAAGCGGGTAATAGGATTTGTTCCAGGAGAAAATTTGAGGCATGAAATCCTATTCTAAAAAGTAATTGTTGTATTTTTTTGTAGATCCTGTACTTGGGAGTGGACATGACATCAAATGAAAACATGGAGCCTGAAGTGAGTCAAAGGTTGGAAAAGGGGGCATTAAGAAGTGTGTGAATGGGGGTGGTCAGAGTCTGTTATGGTAAAGATGAGTGTGTTTAAAGGTATTCCTGTCCTGACAATGTCGTCTGGATGTAAGTCCTCAGCCTTGAACACAAAAGAAAAGAAAAGGGTGTAAATGTTGTAAATTAAATTTCTAAATACAATATGTAACGTGAGGCAGGTTAGTATTGTATTGAAATGATAGTAGATATAATTTTCCATACATCCTTGAAACTTTAATCTTTTTGCCTCAATAACAAAACCTTTCTCATTCATATTTTAAAAAAATTCTTCTCCCCTTTCCCAATTTTCCTCTATGGTTCAAAGATGATGGCTATAAGGTTGCCACTAATCCACATAACAAATACCCAAACTATCAACATTTACTTTGATTTTCTGCATGCTGCCCTAGACTGTAACCACATGACAGGATAAAAACAAACTGTGTCTATTCCATATACACTTACATATTTCTGAATGCCTTCTGATTTCTTAAAAAAAAAAAAAAAATCTATTTCATAAATTTCTTCTTTCCATAATTTCATTACTAAATATTCATCCCACTTACCAGGTAAATATCACACAGATGATCATACCAGAAGGTTATAAAACCTGATGTGACATTGTATAGGTCATACGCTTCAAAATGTTGATTAGATCCACATACTAATCGTGACAGATGACTCAGAATCCACTTGTCCATTACTCCAAGCTCATCCCTGAAAACAGTGAATAACACTTAATATTTCAACCAGATGTCACTGGATCCCACATGCTTGAAGTTACACCATGAGTGAAAAGCCACTTTCGACATGGCTGTATCATTGGAAGTACAGTCTTGTCAAAGGACATCTCATTCTAAAAGAGTTTACATTTTCCTGCTACTGGAAGTAGTGCAATCTTGGGCTGCAGGAACCTTTAGAAGGAGGTACTGGGTAAAACCAGGACTCTTACATAGAAATTGGATCTGAGGTAATTACGAATAAATGAATAAATATTTCAACCATTAAAGAAAACCTTTCAGCATTCTAAAATATTCTTTTGCATAGATTGATGAAGCATATTTGAGCCAACTGGAAAAATGTAAGGCAGATATAAATGGCTGTACACCAAGAGCTAAGCTGAATGTGTGAGGACCACTGAAGAACTTCAACTTGATAAGGAAAATCTGGAATGATGTGGATACACCATTTTCCAAATATATACATCTGGCATTGGTATCACGTTATGACATGTGTATGAATAACAGTAAATAAGTAAAAAATTTTGGATGGATTATGCATGTCATTTTGCTTTCAATGAACCAAAAACTGACAAGATACAAATAGACAGACAAACTTCTAAAATATTTCAAAACAGTAATATAGATGTTACAGAGTCTGGAATGCAATGAGTCTAGAATTTTACATGCAATATCCTATCTTCCATGTGCTTTGCCATATAATGAATCCCATTTTTGTAAACCTCCTTTAGTGCCTTTAGATTTTTCTTGCATAAATGTGGTTACTGATATGTAGCAAATATTCCAAAATTCTCTACAAACTTCTGAGAATTACATTTCTTTTAAGGGCAGTCCTTTTTCCTGCAACACCTTAAAAAAAAAAAAAAAAAAAAAAAAAAAAAAAAAATTGCAGGACATGGCTTTCCCAGGGATACTGATTCTATATTCAACATGTTTTGCATATTTTTTAACAATCAAATACAGGGGTTGCTATAATAACTGTAAGTTCCTAAGGGACATGATACATTTACTCATGCAAAAGAAAATGATAGCCATAATTTGCTAGCCACAGTGACCACATCTCATGCTCTCTCACTTAAGTTTTATGATTTCTTCATACCCCCCCTTGTGTAAAAAACTGCATTAGATATATGGTAGATTGACAGATCACACATGATGTGTTGGAAAGAATAATTTAAACTTGATGAGAAGGTACAATTGTGACAGTTGCATTTAAACAATGCATAATATGTTTGAAATGTTGAAAAAATTACAGTCCTGCATAAATATTTTTGTCCGTCCTTCATCACCACCAAGGCCAGAGACATAATAAAGTTGTTTTTAGCTAGTTTTTATATTGGTTTACTTTAAGTTTGGTACTTTCTATATTCTAGGTAGTGTATATATGTAGTATGGACCATCATCGACCTTTCAGGTATGCTGATTTAATTTGTCTCAGGGCAGAATGTAAACAGCAGCACAGTTCTGGGAAGAGTTTGTGAATATCTCCACAATGTACATGTAGCACCTATATTGTTTAAATACAATCTTTTTAATGTTTCATAGTTGCTTAGGTGAATTTCATATTTTCTATAGCATATTCTGCAAAAGTTTGGACTTTCATATTTTGTTTCCCCCAATGACACTGGGGAAAGGAGTTGTAGTTCCCATGTCTGCTTGGAATGGGTTTACTTACAGAATTTTCTGTACTTTCCCTAAATTAATTTTGTTTCTTAATCTCACTGTCCTAATCCCTAATATTCTTCATTCATCATGAAAAGGGCTACCCTTCAGCTATCTTCTATTTGTTTTATCAAAACTAATAAACTAGTTTATTTACAGAGACTGAATATGAGAAGCCTAAATAATAAGCAATTTGATGAGCTACACAATATGACTTAGGTATTCAGCTTATGATATTAGACTGCTGTACATGAAAACTTTTACAGCATTGCACTACAGTACTGAGCATTCAAACTACAAACCTGTGTGCTAACTGGATGTGTGAAGCACAACGAGTCCCAATTTGTATTTTTTCCATTGAAGATATAAGGTATCGCACTGTTTGCCAGATTTTGTTTCCCAGAAACTTGCTTTGTTCCATGCGATTAACATCTACATTCAGAAGCTGATTCTTGAAATTATATGAGCAGAGGGTAAACCTGAGAGCATCTGTCCCACATTCTGGTATACCATTAGGAAAATTTGAAGCTTGTCCCTTTACTGCCTGAGATGCCTCTTGGCTTGACAGTATTCCCATTTTTTCACTTGATTTAATACGATCATTAAGTACCTAGATATAAAAGACATATGAGCATCTTTGAAAATGTAGTAAATTTAGTTTTCCTATCACACAGATTACACGTCTTTATTGATAGCAGTTTCTCACATTAGACTGGATGGCAAATCAGAAAGTTTTCCCTGACATTTAATTCATAACAAATTTCTATACATCTCAATACCTGAGATTATGGTTTCACAAGAGTAAAAGTACAACAGTAATTTTCTGTTGATAATACGAATCAGAAGCAATTAACAAGTAACAAAAATGACAGTTGTCCTTTTAGGTGCTGGGAAGTAGAACTAAATGCAACAGCAATAGATGCCATCTCTGACAGCCCTGCCATAACTTTTATTGTACTTTAAGGACTGTACAAAATATTTCTGTAAACATAACGACTGCAATGTTCACTGACACAAGTGATACCTGAACCTGGATCAGAATTTATGAAGCTGACAGAGAAAATACCTTGACCCTTGCCATGACCTGACCGAACAGCCTTGGGGATGGGTCTTAACACATTCTGGTGGGGGGAAATCCTTGTCCTCCACTGGTTCGAAGTTTATGGAGTAAACATGAAAAATACCTTGGCTCCTACTGTGACCTTAATCTCGACAGAAGAGCATTGGGGATGGATTATGACACATCAGCTGGTTGTTGGTATAAAATGTACAGTGTTATCCTAATGTCTCAAGTGGTTCCAAAGTGTAAGAGTGTAAACAAAAAATACTATGACCCACTATGAAAACTATGACACCAACTGTAATCTTAATTTTGAAGGTAAAACCCCGGCAATGGGTCATAGCACATCATTTGTTGGTTGAGAAATGCACAAACTGCACCCCAATCCTTCCAATGATTCCAAGGTTATAAAAAAAAAAGACCCCCAGCTGTGAACACCAAGATTCCAGTTGTGACCCTGACTTTAAAGGTAAGGCCCTGAGGATGAGTCTTATACATAATATGCTGTTGAGTAATATGTAATATATTTTCAATGTATCATAGAAATTCCTCACCTGGATCAAAAAGTTATGAAGCAGACAATTACCATGACCCTTCCCGTGATACTGACTTTGAAGGTATGACATGAGGGTGTCACAACACAATGCATCTCAAGATATGGAGCAAAGAAGAGCATGACATATATGGATG
Source organism: Panulirus argus (assembly GCA_038088735.1). Taxonomy (NCBI): domain Eukaryota; kingdom Metazoa; phylum Arthropoda; class Malacostraca; order Decapoda; family Palinuridae; genus Panulirus; species Panulirus argus. The sequence continues at coordinate 26,116 of JAYMFT010383781.1, forward strand.
GACAGATAAACAAACACAGGATATTACTATAGGGTGCTAACTCTTTAAGCAGGGCCTTAATAGAAATGCAAATGGGGAGGGAACGACAGTCACTCAAATATATGCACAAATGGGAAACAGTAATTACTCAGACAATATCAATTACAGAGTGGAACTACAGGGGAAGTATGGCAATAGGAAATAAATAATGAGTGAAATGAGATAGGTAATATAAAAAGTGCTCTTCCTAGTGAACACAATTCTGTTCCACTGTCAGTGCATACATTGTTAACTGAGATAACCAGGAAGATACTAAACTGCATTCTTCTACATTTACATCAAACGAAAGTTTGGAGCAAACTAATATAGAAAAAAATCTTGGTATAAAACCAATTCTGTAATATACTGATCACTCTCACCACATTTTCTCATATTCATGCTCATACCAACTTTGTTTATTCTTTGTTATCATTCCATCCCTTATAGTTCTACTGTGCCATATTGTTCCTACTATTATTTCTTGCCCTCCATGCAGAACATAAATGCTTCACTTATATAATCACAAAATGAAAATGAAAGATAGTTCTCTAAATACTATGGGTTCATCGTATAGATATTTTGTTCTGTATGTGAGGAAGAAATAAGTTTCTCCCTGAACCATTCTCCATTTTATGCAGCAATTCAAATATACCTTTGTAGGATACCATAAAACAGAGAGATACTTCATCAAATCTTAATGTACTCTGTCGAAGCCTACTTTGCACAACGTTTCCTCTTTTACAACATAATGGTAGATATAAATACTGTAAGCATACCTGCAAAGAAGCTCCTTCAATTACATCAATGGGGTCAATCACATTCCCACGAGATTTTGACATTTTGTGGCCATGGGCATCACACAACAGGCCATGAAGAAGTACAGTCTGCAAAAAATAACAATTAAATCACATGCATGAGAAGCTAACCGCATGATATATATAAGCTACATATGAAGATTAAGCTAACCTTAATCTGAATGATAGTTTCAAAAATGTTTTCCAGTATAAATTAAATTTTTTACCGAGATCTATGAATAAAATGTACACATACTTTAACAGCCATCTGGGAGAATACTACCAAAGTAGTGAGCTGTGAAGCTAAGCACCTTATTACTTTCAAAAATGAATATAAAGACTTTTCACCAATACTTTATTACCCCAAAGTCTTGAGCTGTGATACTAAACACATTATTATTCTCAGAAATGAATATATATAGACATTTCACCTAAACTTTATCATTTATAACATTCAACCATTCCTGGCTGAACAGCTCCTACTCCCTCTGACCACATTTGCATATATCAATGACAATCGGGAGTTGGCCACATCCACAGGGTGGATTCAAATATCAAGAAGTGTGATGATAATGTGTGTCTGTGGTATGAAAACAAGAAAACTGACTATTCAAATATTATCATAATTATAATTTTCCTCATGATCCTTTAAAAGGGCTCCTACAGTTCTGAGGCTGCACTCAACTCAAGAGATGGGAAATGACAGACACCTGTGGAGACTGAACTCTCTGCTTCCCACTGACCATGACAAAGCCTTGCTGAAAGAGACTTCTTACTCTCAGTGTAACCACCACAATTCAAAAAGATGCACATTTGCCATTATAAGGGGGTCAACCCCATTTGTGGCCAGCAATTGACCTCATTATCATGAGGTTTGATAGCCAGAGAAGTTTTCTTCTTTGTTAACCTCTGATATGCATGACACATTTTCTTTTGACCTCATGGAAGGGTTAAGCAAAACCAAGATGTTTAATTTCTTCAACATGTGCTTTTCAAAAAAACACAAAACACAAACTTGAATTCATCATTGTTAAGCAATCAGATTGATGACTGCCATCTTTTTTTCCTCTTTTTCATACATACTTGCCATTTCCCACATGAGCAAGGTAGCATCAAGGAGAGATGACAGAGACTTAGAAGGAAAAATCCTCACTTGGTTCCTTGCTGTATTCTTTCTTTTGGAAAGTAACACAGGAGGGGAGGATTTCCAGCCATCCACTCCCGCCCCTCTTAGTTGCCTTCTACAACACTCAGGGAATACATGGGCACTATTCTTTCTCCTCTATCCCCAAGGATAAATTACTATCTATAATGACATATTTTTCAAGTAAATTTTGTGTGTATAATCTTATATGCTGTGCAATGCAGTCTAAATCTGTATAAATCAATAATTTTACAAAGTAGATTTCTTGTAAGTCATGGAGTACCTTAAATGGAATTTCTCTTGTCAGGTGCAGTCCTAACATAACCATTCTTGCTACCCAGAAGAAGAGAATATCATGGCCAGTCTCCATGAGGGTTGTGGGATAAAACTGCTGTAAGTCCTCTGACTTCTGTGGCCATCCAAAGACAGCAAAAGGGAAGAGGGCTGAGGAGAACCATGTGTCTAATACATCTTCATCTTGATGCACTGATGAAATACTTGACTCTGATATTCCTGTAGATTAAGGAAGCATTAATATCTTTATAAATCTCTTTTACAAAAGTACTGCAGTTAACGGTTCAATATGCAACATTCTTTCTACAATCATTATCACACTCTTTTCAAAGCTTGCAATTTATGAGTAAAAAATTACTTTCAACAAAGAGGAAACTAATAAATTTTCTCCTTCCTTCCTGTGACTTATTCATTAATGGGAATAATCTGTAGGAATGGTTTGCCTATCATTAGGGTTCTTTGGGTTTCTGTCCTAGAGCCTAGCTGCTTTTAATAGGGAAGAAAGCTCAGTAAGTATCCTACAAATGCAATAAAACCCACCTTCTTTTTCAATAATCTTCATTTTTGCCTCTTCCTTAGATCGTGCTGCAACCCAGAACTCCTGGTTGTCAGAGTATATACAATAAACAGGAATTTGGTGGCCCCACCAAAGCTGCCGAGATACACACCAATCACTGATGTCTTCTAACCATTCATACCAAACTCGTCTGTAACTCTCAGGATGGATTTGTAAATCACCTTTTCGAACAGCATTGATAGCATCTGTAGCCATATCACTGCATCTAATAAACCTGAGGATAAAGATGTACTCAATATTTGCTAATCATTTTATTCCCCTTAACAGGCCCAAATCATTTTGCGATAAAAGTTCTACAAATGTAACATCATAAATCATTAAATAAACAATCATGATTACATCAGGAGAAATAGCAGAATGGATCAAACAATTTGCATTAATAAGAATATCTTTCAAGTTCACTGTAGCTATCCTCAAAGTACAAAAGGTTTCAGGCACTACAGTTGTATGAAAACAGATGAATATGATGATTTTTGGGTACTCTTTATATATGTGTGTATGCATTTTAATGTTCAGATTATGTATATGTATGCATGAGGGCATCCCTTTCTCTTTCAGTAATTTTCCAAAGATAATAATACAATACTTGTTAATATCATGTAAATGAGAGATTACACAAAAAAAAGCACAGTTAGAACAATATGGACCTTATAAAAGCAATAGAAACAATGTGAGATAAGGTAGAATGGTAATATATTTATCTATCTGTCTATCTGTATCTCTGATGCCCACTCTTCATGGAAACTCCCTCAAGGGGGTGGCCCTGGCAAAAGAATTTCCATAACTGGTGAACTCCACTGCTGCTTCTTTGCCTTTTAGTGCCTCACCTGTAACGGGCCACTGGCAGAGGGTAACACTAGCGCAGTGTTTCCAGAGGCAAGTACCTAATGTTCCTACTGATTACTTCTCCCTAATATTCCAACCTACTACTTCTACCTAATGCTCCCACCTAAATGTTCCTACCTACTATTCCTAATATGAGAGCAAATTACCTCATTCATTATTTCCAAGTCACACTGACCACTAACATGTATGGACTTAATCAGTCCCATATAATGGAAATGAGTTGAAGATAGTGAAGATAATTAAGTATATAATTTTCTAACAAATAATACTATTTCATGTTCAAAGGCCAAGGGAGCTATGCAACCAATATGGCAAAATTCCATTCACTGAACCCAATCTGTGCAGCACATTGCTTTCATATTTTTGCCTAATTCATACAGGACGAAGCTTTCATGGTTTTCAAGTTGACACTTGTAAAAGCATGCCACTGGGGCCATAATATACGAGTAAATAACTTCATTCATTATTTGCTAGCCACAGGAACCATATTTGCTCCATCACTAAGGTTTTAAAGGATATCTACAGCTCTGAGTTGTTATAAATCAACAAATCGTTTAAACTGTTATAATAAGTAACACATACTCACTGGCAGTGTATAATACTGATGCTAGCCTTGAAACTGTGCAAGGGACGTCTAGAGATTTACTGCATACTAACTAAGCCCACCCCCACCAGCACCAGCCATACAGCAAGTTGATTTTGAGTCCTTTTTTCTGTTTCATAGTTGTTTCAGTAAGTTTTATTTACTTCTAGTAGTGTACATGTGCAATACAGGCCACAGTGGGCCTTTAGACAAGTTGATTTGGTTGTCAAGCGGAGGAATGCAAACAATTACATAATACTGCCAAATCCTTCCCTGCCCTCACCTGAGGTGAGTTTGAAACTATTTTCACAGCATACAGAGTATCATATTATGGTTTCATGTTTTTCAATATTTGACAGTTGTTAAAAAGTATCTTATATTTTCTATATGACATTTTGCCATTATTCACACTCGTTTTTCTAATCTTCCTAACAAAACTAAGGAAAAGGACTGGGATACCAAGTGCCTTATGCGAAATCGAAGAACCACTTATCAGATAGATGGAAAATCTAATTTAGATAACATTAATACCACATAAATAATGAACAAACTATCTGCTCATATTAAATATTCTACAATATCAATAAAATTCTTACCACTGAGGTTTCAACATAGGCTCAATAATATCTTTGGTTCGACTACAGCATGGTACCATCATTGGGTGAGCCCTAAAACCTCGATAAAGTCCCAGCTCATTGAGTGTTTCTATGACTTCTTGTCTTGCTGTGAATCTTGGCAGGCTCTGAATAAATAAGAACAAATATATGCATTACCTAAAACTCCAAATGTCACCTATTTGCAGAGTTTCTACAAAAATTTATTCTTTGATATTACAGGGTTTGTGGACACATGCTTGAGTTAGCTGGAAAATATCAAAACCATTAAAGTTATAAATAAAGATAGCTTTGTCCCACAGAGTGTTGAAGTAGCTGCAGGTGCTATGTTGGAAAAGTTCAGGCGGTTAGAAGTACAGTAAGGTGGTTTTATGTCAACAAGAAGAGACAAAAGTTAATGAAAGTAATGATGGACAAAAGCTGTCATAGTCACACTAAGTGGCAGCATTTTCACAGATTTTCTTGGGCAAAGCTGTCCAGCACGGGTCAAAAGTGTTACATCTGATGATGTATGATGTACAGCAATACCTAAACAAAGGAAACAATGTGAAAGGTTTAAGCATAAACCTGACAAAACTTGGATTTCAATAATCCCAATAAAAGCTAACTCATGAATTTTAACATCCAAATTTATACTGTATGTAAAATTCCATTTTCAAAAGCGAGGGAAGCAAAATACTAAATCAAACTGATTTTTTTCATCCTTGACAGCCATTTCCCATATTTGTGAGGTAGCGCCACGAACAGACAATAAAATGCCACATTTGCTCACATCCATGCTCTAGCTGTCATGTGTTATGCACTGAAACAAACAGCTATCTATCTACAACTAGGCTCCATAGACATTTCCATGTTTTCCCCCGGCCATTTCACTTGTCCTAGTTCAGTCTACTGACCCCTGTATACCACATCGTTTCAATTCATACTGTCTTTTGCATGCCTTCCACCCTCCTGCATATTCATGCCCGTTCACCAAAAATCTTTTTCAATCCATCCTTCCATCTCCAATTTGGTCTCTCCTTTCTCATATATCCTCTCTGTCTACCTCTCCTCATTCATTCTCTCCATATGTCCAAACCATTTCAGCACACCCTGTTCAGCTCTCTCAACTAAAATCATTTTATTATCACACCTCTCTCTTACCCTTTTATTACTTACTCTATCAAATCACCTTATACTAAACCATTTCAGCACACCCTCCTCAGCTCTCTCTACCACACTCTATTACCACACTCCCTCCCTTTAATCACTTACTTGATCAAACCACCTCACACCACATATTGTCCTTAAACATTAAATTTCCAATACACCCAACCTTTTCTGCACATCCTCATTTAAGATCCATGCTTCGAATCCATATAACATTGTTGGAACTACTATAACTTCGAACATATGCATTTTCACTATCTATCTATATCTCTGACACTCACTTCACTTTGGGAACTCCCTAAAGGGGGTGGCCACGGTAAAAGAGTCTCCACAACTGTAAAACTCCAGTGCTGCTTCTTAGCCTTTAGTGCCTCACTCTTAACAGGCCACTGGTAGAGGACAACTCTAGCACAGTGTTTTCCAAGACACCCTTAACAGTCCACTGGCAGAGAACATCTCTAGCACAATGTTTTCAGAGGCTCCTATCTAATGTTCCTACACCTGCTTCTACCAAATGTGTCAACCTAATATTCCTACCTAATGTGTCAACTTAATATTACTACCTAATGTTACAACCTACTACTTCTACCTATAATCAAAACTAATGCTCTTACCTACTACTACTACCTAATGTATCTATCTAAAGCTCGTGTCTAACATTCCTACCCAGTACTTCTATCTACTGCTCCTACCATTCTGATAAAAGGCAGGGCTTGCACAAAGCACTCACAGTAGGAAAATTTAGAGTTGCCAAGAATGAGTAGTGTGAGTTAAAGCGCTGTCAAGTGTTATTTGTGACAAGGAGAGATTGTATATTTGAAGACAAAATACCAGCAGTCTACATGTAAGTGTGGTAGAAAGAAGACAGCTACCAGGGTCAAAGGAGTGCAACTTGACAACCCCTGAAGCACTGCCTCACTTCACAGCCATCACTAACTCTCCCAATATATAGGTGGGTAATAATGGTAATATACCTCCTTGTTGGTGGCTGCTTACCAACTACAACCTACCATTTTCAACTTCTCAGACAGATAACAATTTCTCATTCCACACATTCTTCAATTCTTCCAGAACCTTCATCCCCACACCCACTTTATGACTCACTTCTGCTTCCATGGTTCCATTTGCCACCATGTCCACTCCCACATATCTCAAACATTTCACTTCCCTCAATTTCTCTCCATTCAAACTCACACCCCATCTAACCTGTTTCTCTACCTTGCTAACCATAATAACCTTTCCTTTATTAACATTTCCACTCAACTTCCTCCCTTCACACACTCCTCTAAACTCAGTAATCCAACTTCTGCAGTTTCTCACTCAAATCTGTCACCAGTGGTGCCATCAGCAAACAACAACTGACTCACTTCCCAGGTCCCTTCATCCCACTGCATACTCACTCATCTCTCCAAGACATTTGCATATACCTCTCTTAACACCCCATCCATAAACAAATTAAACAGCCATGGTGATACCATACATCCCTGCCACAGACCAACCTTCATACGCTCTCTTTTCCCACTCGTACGTGCCTTACATCCGAGATAAAAACTTCTCACTCCTTTTAGCAACTTTTCTCCAATACCATATATTCTTAAAACCTTGCACAATGAATTTACTTTCACCATAAGCATAAATGCCACGTTCAAATCCTTCTGTTTTCCAAGTATTTCTCACACATATTCTGTAAAGCAAACACCTGATCCACACATCTTCTACCACTTCTGAAACCACAGTGTTCCTTCCCGGTCTGATGCTCTGTATGTGCATTCATCCCCTCAATCAATACTCTCCCAAACAACTTACCTGTAGACTGATATACAGGCATTATGATTACAAAAGGAATAAACAGATCACCTTAAATTTTGGCACGATATCTGTTAATCTCCCCTGTTCATCAAAGATGGTGAGGTGTGGAAGACCATGTCTTTGTCCCACGACGTAGTCCTCCTGGCTATGGCCTGGGGTCACCTTCACTACACCTGATAATGGAATGTAAAGGAATTCGAACCTGCTTTGATAACTTTGATACAATATTTCATACCAGTTGTTAACCTGCCTCTACACTTTTTGTTAAGGTAAGTCAATTGCATGTTCAAAATCCTAAAATTTTCTGTAACTTTTTACAAGGGTAAATTATTTTTCTGATACAGTAGTACTTCATGTAGGAGACTAACTCTGATGTGCCATTTGGCTGTAAATAGCTGACTGAGTTTTCCGTAAGTTGACAATGCATGAACTATACATACTACAGCTTTAGTTTAATGGTGGGGTGTGCCTGACGTCACTTTCAAACAGAAACAAAAAAAATTTTGAAAAGGCTTACAAACCACCGAATAACTAGGACAAAGCAATATTAGGCTGACCCACAGAACAGCACCCACTGTTAACCTCATCACCATTCTAAAATGATGTCCATGGTCTTGGGGAAAGCAGTAATATCCAAGTTGGAGGTCACTCACCCAAACAATGGCAGTAACACAAAGTATCTTTCAAAAATTGTTAAAAAGGGGAAATCATTTGCAATTCTGTCTGGTACTCCACTGTTCTAAAAAAACAGTAAGAACACACAACACTAAAGAAGAGAACCTCTTCATGAGGAGATAAGAATATATAAATTCTAAAGAATTATGCTCCAAACTAAAGAAATATTTGAAAATAAAGAGACAACCTATTTATATAAAATCTGCAATCATAATATTCATCTTTCTAAGTAGCAAAGAGAAATCACAATGTATTAGTTGAGACAAAAGGAGACACTTGTATAACATACATCTGAAAAAATGTATCTGATATATGAAAGGAGAGTTCTGAATAAGGAGGAGGAAAAATATGCAAAAGGAGGGAGTTCTGCATAAAAAAGGTGTTGGGAATAAATAATGGGGTTAAACAGTATAATGATAACAAGACTGGAATAGCAAAGTTGATTTAATAATGCTAAATTCATTTGAACACTATCTAAGAAATTACTAAACGAACAGGGAGAAAGGGGATACAGAAAAACATATATGAAGGGGAAGAAGATTGGAATTCTGATCTAAGTATTATAATTTTTGCCAAGGGCTATGGAGGACTGGAATAAATCTTTACAAATTTGGGAATAATCCTTCATATAAGAACAGAATGCCTCATATAAAAGTTATGTAACTGGAAGGATTTACAAACAAGGCAGGTATGGAAATGAGACATTTATTTTCGTGGATTTTTAGCAAGTTCAGAAATGTGCTGTGGTTTATGGTCAATAATAGAGTGGGTACATACTGTAATTCTGATGTTGGCACAGATGGAGTGGTTGAGATTTTTCTGTAAAACTGTACAATGCTTTAATTTTTGAAGTACTAAATGTTAAACAGCTAGGGGACTCCTTATTGTGTGATATCTGTGAGATAAGACTTAGCAGAAACAACATGAAAGCTATCTGCAAGTAAGACCTTCTGCAAGCTACAAAGCATTATATCAAATTAGATCAAGGCAGCTGGACTTGGACCTGTATATCAAGTATGTGGATGAAGCCTTACACAATACTTTCCTACAATATGAGCAGTTCAGACATACAATTTGCTAATTCATGATGCAATGGAAAGAGAGAGAGAGAGAGAGAGAGAGAGAGAGAGAGAGAGAGAGAGAGAGAGAGAGAGAGAGAGAGAG
>JAYMFT010383782.1:0-20310 GCA_038088735.1 Panulirus argus
ATATATAAGTTTAATTAGTTTTTTATGGCTCTATAATTGGATCAGTTCCACTCAGCGGTAAATATCAGTCCCATGTCAGGGAGTCCACATGCACCAAAACCCGTAACAGAAGTCGAGGTATTTAGTGTTCCCCTGAAATAATTTCCTGCAAGAAGATGGGAGCGGAGGAAGAAGATAATGGCTGTAATCAATAATCAATCTGGGGATGAAGTGCCTCATTATCATGGTGACCCTATGCCCTTTATACGGGGAGGAGGAGAATGGCACAACAGAGGAGAACTCTCTCTCTCTCTCTCTCTCTCTCTCTCTCAAACTCTCTCTCTCTCCCTCACAAACTCTCTCTCTCTCTCTCAAACTCTCTCACTGCGTAGGTCAACACAGTATTCCAGCTACTGAGAGAAACATTTCTAAAATTTTTCTTTCGTTTTCTTTAGTTGGGGGTAAATAAGAACTTATATTCTATAATCAGCAGCATTTGCCTTTGTTTTTTTTTTTCGTCAAAATTTCCCTCTCATGTTTCAAGCCTCTGGTAACGTGCACAGCTGACTTACGATACATTTGGAACAGCTTACCTCCATCCTTGTGCTCTCCAAGGGACTACAAACAGCTCACCCCTTACACGGAATCTCGTGTGTGAGAAAATCCCTCAAGTGAATGCCATACTGGACAAAGACCAACTGAAGGGCAGAACTGGATCCGATAAGTCTTGCACTGAAGTCAGTTGTCTGATTGGCTAGGAGCTATAGAGACTCAGGATGACATCTTTCTTACCTCTATGACGGTCAGGCGTACACTGTTTGACAGACAGGCACACAGACAAAGAGAGAGAGAGACGGAGGTAGTCTTCCGAAGAACTCCCGTCCACCGTCCGCCAGGAGTTTGAGCACGAGAGACGCTCCACCTCCTGTAATTGCTGCTCGTCCGTAACACAGCTCGTTACCGATGACGGGCTGTCCACCTCCACGTGGGGCCCTGGAAGGTGGGGGGTGGGGGTGGGGGTTGACCATGATGGAGGGAGACAGTGGAGGAGGAGGAGGTGAAGGGACAGAGAAGAGAGCCTGTCTATCAGACCGTCTCCCTCACTGCGAGACAACACTACCGTCGAGGGTCATCGGACGCGAGACGGGGAAAGTAAAGGAATATGTGGGAGGGATGGCCTGCACCAGGGACCGGGTCTGTCCTAGTTACCCAGGAGCAGAGACACACCCAGACGAGGGAGGGGAGCAAGACAAAAGCGAGTGAGGGAGGGAAGGGGAAAGAGACGGGCCTGTTAAGACACTGCAGACCCACCACGGGCCTACAGGCCACAGTGCAACACAAGCCACTAACACCAGGTTAATCAAATGGCCCGCGGGCCACCAACACCCCAGGGAACCATGGGCCCCCCGCGGGCCACGAACACCTAGGGAACCTACCCATTCCGGCCGTATAGAGAAAAAATCAATAACTTGGATTGGGGATTTCGGGGCCTCCATTTCAACCACCAATAAAGCTTACTGGAGGTGCCACTCAACCAAGCTACCAATCGCCCAGTCGACCAAATCTGGTTAACCAGCGTGTTGCGCGTCCACACACACACACATACACACACACACACACACACACACACGCGCGTTGGCCCAGCGCGCGCAGTAACGCGGCGACAACGACTGGAGAGGCGACGCGTCGCCCCGCCGGGAGGGGAGGAAGGAGGCGGTTAGGTCGTCCAGAAGAGAGAGAGAGAGAGAGAGAGAGAGAGAGAGAGAGAGAGAGAGAGAGAGAGAGAGAGATCAACAAGTGGCGGGGCTTTTGCCCAACTAGTCGTGATGGGCTACACAGCATCGCTTGGGGAATACAACAGCAGAGGGCGTAAATCTTTTTGTTGTTGTGGTGGTGGCGGTGGTGGTGGTGCAGGACTACAGAAAGCGATGCTGATGTATGAAAAAAAAAGAAACAGACTCAGTCTACGAGCTGTAGAGATTGGTGCACACACACACACACACACACACACACACACTGTGTGGTATAGCAATGAAGCAGACGACTTTAAGACACTTCTCTGGTGATATTCTGTGTACACCGTGACTCACTCGATCCCCTTTCCCTCTTTCTCTCTCTCTCTCTCCCTCTCTCCCTTCCCCAACACAGCCTCTCCACTGCCCAATCCACCTGTAGACTCGTCTCCTTTTTGATGATATTTTTTCCCCAATAGTGATCGATCGGTTTCTTGTCCAACTTGATTTAAGTGTTTTTCTTCTAGTTCTCTCGCGCTGTGATATATTTGCCTCAATGAGATACTCGTGTCAGTGTGTGAGGGTGTGTGAGAGGATGTGTGAGGATGTGGGTGAGGGTGTATACCAGTCGTAATGAGCGACCGCCTCGTTATGCAAGGGCTTGACGTTCTCATGTTGATGACTCTTGTTAACAACCTTCCAAACAAATCACCCACCACCAATCCCCCCCTCATCCACCTCCAACACCCACCCTCACCCATCAGTTACCCACCCAGACACTCACCCACCAACGCAGGCACCAGCCCACCACCCTCTAACCCACCCACGAACCAACCCTCGATATAGGCAGTAGGTGCTTGGCAGTACTACCCACCTGGATATCGGGAGGGTCAAGTAACGGCTGCAGCAGTGAGCCAGCACTTCAGTGGCTGTCAAGTGTCTGTCCATTCGCTCAGGTAGTTTTATGTCTTTTCTCATTCTGCCTCACCCACGCGTGGCCTGCTGGTTATCATTTCACAAGCATACAAAATCTGCATCTCACGTGCAACACTCGGCAACGACTCATTCATCGTAACCCCTATATTTTTCTATGGTAAGCGCTACGCTGCCCTTTGGCGAAATGTCATCGTAAGTACTGCAACCCACCCACCAACTAATCCTCCGACCCACTCACCAACCCACCCACTGATTGTGTATTGTACAACACCAGAGGATGGAAGACTGAATCTCTCTCTCTAAAAAAATTAATTATTTATTTTCTCACCACCGGAATATTTTCCCCAAATGCTTAACTATAATTTTTTTCCCGCCAGTATAATATACAAACGTTGTTTTCCATTACGTTCTCCCAATATTTCCCAAAACTTTTATTTACGTCGAAAATCCGCATATTCCCAGTGATAAGCTCATTCAACAGCTTTTTTCTTTTCCCCATTATCCTCTTACTCATGGATCCAGGCAGACTCTCCCTCATCCACAGAGCCAGCCAACTCACACTCGCCCCAGCATTTAGCATCCTCCTAACACTCTCGCCAGCGTCAAGCAATTCATGCAAGACTTAAGAAACTGGTGATTCTCGAGGCACAACAACCAAACCACCACCATCTGGGTTTATGGCAGGAGGAGGAGGAGGAAGACCATAAGGTCTTCTTAGAGCCTTTAGACTAAGATCCGTGTGGCTGTGAATATAACTGACTGACTTGTGTCTTGGGGAGGAGGAGGGAGTGGGAAGCAAAATGGAGAGAGAATCTGTCTTTCTGTCTTATTTCTCTCAATCTCAAATCTACAAGCCACATGCTTTCAGCTCTACCCCTTAAAGATAAGGCAATGACTCGGTAAAACATAGTTCCAGGACAAGGGTGAAGGATTTATGTACTACAAGCTTTCCATGACAGTTCCAGTACCAGGGGTGAAGAATGTACGCACCACCAACTTCCAGCACCGGGAAACAGGGACTGAAGGAAGGCCACACCACCACTTCCCCATGACGCTTCCAGCACCAGAGACTACGGACTACACCACCATTACCCCAATAAAAGTTCCAGCGCTTAGGTCTGCAGGCTACACCAAAAATCATGCTTCCAGGGCACATGTTCTGTTCTTGGTGACAGGGGTAGCCATAGAGGCCTTCCATACAGTTTCCCTACTGATGAAAGTAATCATCCATTTCCAGTACCAGGGGTTATGACAGTCACCGAAGGAACCGTGCAGGACAGGCTCTAGCAGCAGGTTATCCTATGAACGAATCACACCAACTTTCCAGACGTCATTTTAGCGCTATGGAAAGGACGTACGTCCCCGAAGGCTTGGCCACTCCTGTGTGACAAGCAGATGAGCAGCGCCCATCCCACTCCAGTGTGCTGCCTCTGTCGTCCGCTCACCGGGAGATGAAGAGGACTCCACTGGGAATTAACAGAGTGTTCGACAGCGTTACTGCATCCCTCGGGTCACTGGCTCCCAACCACTTGAGCAGGACGGTACCATCGTTGAGCAGGACGATACGATCTTTGTGTGCTACGGTAAAATCCTAAAGTACACGACGATACGACCCTTGGGTACGAAGGGTCTGACATTTGACCAGGCCGTTTAGGGGTCGAGATAAAGGTCACAGCCAAGTGCCGTGACGGCTGCCCGTCATGGATCCGTGAATAGCAAAGTTTCTCCATTTATCCACTGCGTTATTCATACAGGGGAACATTCATTTATTTAAAGTTGACTCTGATTATTAAACGGAATGGTGTTTTCGCGTTAACCAGTATTGCTAGAGTGTCAAATGTTAATGTGTTTCATCGTGAACTGTGTACGTGTTGCAGTGATCATCAACTGGTAACACCAACATCAACTCGCATCTGTCAAATACTGGTAATGAGGGCATCAACTCCGTTCCGTATTCCAACGAACGCCATTTCCTCTGCACCGGCCGTGTGCTGTGCATTCTGGTCCTGTACTGCTGCTGCACGTGTGGTGGCATACAGGTGCAGCCTTGAAGCCACATACTTTGGTGAGCTGGCTGCAGATTCTTGAAGCGTCAGGTAGCATACCCTTCACACTGGTTCCTGTGTGTAGTCACCTGTAGCCCAACCAAAAGGCAATGAGATTTTGGTTACATTCTCTTCAGTCTTAGGGGCTCGTGAGCCAGAAGGTTTAGCTTGGTATAATACTCTTGTCTGTGTGTTCGATCAGAGTAGCCTGTGTTGGCGGGAGGCTTTGCGTCATTTGCGCCCCGAGGAGGAAAGAATTCATTCCTCAGTTCACTGACGCTTCCTTGGGGGGGCCGTGTTGTCACAGGGAATCCTGATGAACTTCTCTCTACCTCTGAAGAGAGGTGATTCAACCGACACTGGCTTGAAAGGATGATGTGCAGGAAAGACGAAACTTTGAAGGGACGTGGGAAATAACTTCCTGGTCTCTCCTAGGATAAACCCTTTGCCCTTCCACTGAACTGTAATGTGATGCCTGACCTCGGGAGGACAAGACAGGGAGCAAGTTCACCACAGATGGAGTTGATATGGTACACACTGTACTGTTTTCCTTTTTCTAATGCTTCCCAGAGTTTTACATCTAGAAACTGCTGTGCTAGATCGAAGAATAGAGAGACCAAGATGACCACATCTTTATCTACTGTCTAAGAGTCTATGTAACCCTTTTTGCAAAGCATCTGCGGTCTGAATACGCGTTTTGGAGTCAACTTCCTCATGATCGGTTGCTGGCATTGGCTCTCTGCAGCCTTCCGACACAACTGATAGTCCAGAGGTGGTATACATTTCTTTGTTTGTACACTCAGGGACAGCCACTTCCTCTGTCAGCAAAGCAAACAACTCCTCTTTGCTTTGGGAGTCACGGAGCGACGTGAAAATGTTTGCAGGCAACAGGGTCTGTAGGGATAGCTTTCTTCCATCACACCCTTGTAGCTCTTACTAAAAGAGTCTTCCCTTTACACTGCTTTCTGCCTCTGTATTCCATATGATATCCATCTGGTTGCAGCTCTGGAACTGAAAGTATGAATCTACCAACACTGAAGTCACTAGATGTGGTAATATTGACTCTGGGATGCGAGTCCTCTAACGCCGGACCATCAGACAGTGTAACACCAAATCTTGAAGGTCCCCTCTGGCTCTAAGCTGAGGTGCAAGAGATCCTTTAACTATACCTTTACAGTTTGCGAGTTCGGAGTTTACCGTGCTGGCTCAAGGACGGAGGAGGAGGAGGAGGAGGAGGTTGATACTCAAAGAGGAACTCATTAATATCACCGTCACGAACCTGACCTAAGATGAGGAGCTTGCTGACGAGACTCAAGTCGCTCTCGAGTTGTGAGTGTTGAGAGTTGTGAGTCCTCACGAGTCTCCGGGGGATTGAATCGTCCACCGAATCAATGGTTACAATGTGGTTATTGTGCTGTGCCTTGTCAGAATGCAAGATATGAGAGTCCTTGTTCATGGTATTGAGAACTAGCAGTATACATTGTACTGGCCTTCAAGCTCTGCCAGTTGTATGACCATTAAGGGTACCTAACCCACCTGAACTCTGATCTTGTTTAGACTGACTATATCCTAGGCTACCCATGACTGAGAAGCTTCTCTCTAGCATGCTTCTCTGAGAGCTAGATGATAATCTAACCAAGGCGGAAGATACTGGGGTTACGGTACTAGGTTAGTAATGGCTCAAGAAAAAGGAGCAATGGTTGTTATATCTTAAGGCTCGTGTGGTGACTATCTCGTAAGACGGTGGTAGTTCTTGCAACTGTGTGTCAGGTTCGCATTCAACCGTCATCTGCTTCCGATACCACTGCTGAGATGCCACTGGTGAGGCGAAGTAGTTAGTTTTCCTCCAGCTAGACACAGCAGGTTGTGACACCCTCTCCCACCACTTCTTCAACTGCTTGGGGTCTTTCTGGGTCTCCAGCCCGTGTTCTCCGATCCTGTTTGATAATTGGGTTGGTGACGGCCCTGAAGAGGCAATTACCAAGTTGTAATTACCCATTCTGTACCTACGGAAAGTGAACAACGCTCATTACTCTGCCGTACCTCAGAGACATCCAAATGGCCAGCCTTGTTCTGAAGACATGTGTGTGTGTGTGCCTCGGTCTACGCATGGACAGTGCTATGAAATGTTGTGCCTTTGTATATCTGGCGAAGCCCGGGACTAAAGTACGACCTGGTGCACACAGCAGGACAAATCTTAGGCACGGCGGTACGACCGTTTTGGACAGCTGTTGATACCCATTGGATACTTAAGCCAGTAGGGGTCGCGGTTATTACGTAATCGCCTTCTGATGCTTGTAGTTTTAATGACTTTACTGCGTTGATTGCCGACTTGCGCACGACGTTACGACCGTTCAGTACGGGAAACGAGGGTACGACCCCTTGGCCTGGCATTTGACCCGGGTCTCAACCAGTCTCTTAGTGATTCTAAGTAACAAAAGAGCATTTAAAGCTCAGCGCTCGGGTTGAGCGCATGGCGAATCTAACAACACACATCTCCCTCTCTCTCTCTCTCTCTCTCTCCCATTCTCCACTAACCTCACCCCCACCCCACGTACGTACAACACGAAAAACCCAGGCAGCCTGAACCTGCTGTACGTACGTACCTCGGGCCACGCCTCTGCTTCTGCCTCCTCCTCTCGGGCCCTCATCACCACACCACACCATCCTCGTCAAAGCTGTAGTCGCATTTCCCTGCCGACTTCCTCGTCTCAACATCCTCCAGTTTGCTGCCGCGAGTAATCACACTCCGTCAACAGTTCTCCGGGGGACTAATTCAATTTCACTCTTCCCCCCTCTCTCTCTCTCTCTCTCTCTCTCTCTCTCTCTCTCTCGTCAGTCGACGTCTGTCTAACCTCTCTCGCGAATGGACCTACCTTCCGGAAGTCCTCAAGTGTCGATGGGAACTGCTCCTGCTCCGCATTCATATGGCTGTTCCAACAGCAGCAGCAGCAATGAAGCACTTCACCCGGCACTACCGCGTGAATCACGAGCGCATCTTTTTGAATTAATATGAAAATACAATTACGATGACAAATGGGATAAAAATCAAAATGAAAAGATGCATTACAAATGTGGGAAGAGTTTTTCTTTCATATAGATGCCTTAAACACTGGACAAAGGTACCGTAAGACACCGTTCATGTAAAGAAACTAAAAACTTTCAAAAACTGGTTGGACAAATCTTTGATCAATCCGGCTACCTACTGAATGAATACAAGGAGGAAAATATACACAATTCCTTTTTTCTCATTCTAGGCCATTAGAATATATTACATAGTCTGGCAGAGGGCGGTGCAGCACGACAAGATCCTAAAATAGGATTTTCTCCTTTCGTTCCATCCTGTTAAATTCCATGCAGGCTTACTTCAGAGAGGCGTGGTTTATTTCCTCCATTCTTTTGCTTGCCGGCTGTTGGTGCTGACGGGAGTGGAAGGTGAGGAATGAGCCTTACTGTTCTTCCTTTACCTCACCCACACAGAAATAACAATACACAGAAGTAAGTTGTGAACAGACAACCAAGACTTGGGCCAACGGGCTTCCTGTTATCTGTCTTTCCCACGCAATAGCTACGTGTACATCTTATCTTATCTCATCTAAATCATCTTTCTCACATTTGGTTTAGTTATGTTCAGGCTTTCTCCTTATCTTTATCTTGGAGGTATATCATTATGATTTCAGTGACATTATTTTCACACAGAGCGTTTTCTAAAAATCTATAATACGAACGTAATTCAGTTCTTGTCTAAATGTCACGCCACCTGACCTTCCACAACGCGTAAGACTCATCACCTTAACTACACATTTGACCTTTTACGATGACTATCACTTTTTAAGTCCACGTCCGTCTGGCAACACTTGACCTTTCTCTACCATTTCCCTACAGCTCATACCATTCGACATCTAAGGCCACAGGACCTTCTCGCAACACCTTATCTCAAACGACACTTCAAGCTTAAAGCGCCTTCTGCAGCGTTTAATTCTTTAATATATATTACTGTCTGACGTCATTCGCCACTTCATACTTGACGAAGCTCAAATATATTGTCCTTTATCAGCGTTATAGGGTTGAAAGACGATTTCCAAACCACCTCAGATAAGAAATAATTAAATGATATGCAATGCAAACCCATAAAAGGCGCCCTCTCATTACTACTAACATGCTGAAACCTCTCTCTCTCTCTCTCTCTCTCTCTCTCTCGACCTTAGATCGCCAGGTTCGCACATGAATCCCAAACAGAGTAACAAACCTCAGTACACACTGGTAAAGTAAAACATAAACCTCCGAAGGAGTAGACAATACCAGATGTGTTGCGGACCAATGCGTCTGCAGCACAAAACAATACAACATAATCCCCTCGACATTGAAACATAAGCTGAAAGAGACAGCGTAACACCAGTTTACAAAACCAGTTACTGGCGAATATGTACTCCCAAAGACGTATTTGGTGGATATCACTATCCGACATACATGTAAAACAATTGCACCGTAAATGTGGATTACCCATCGTAACTTCCGAACAGTCTGTACGTAAATGGCAACCTGAATCATATGGTGATCACATCTACTTATATCGCTGTGTGGTGAGGGGCGCGTGCGGCCTTCAGGAATCTAACTGATAGTTCCTGAAACTCCAGGAGGGGTTCTGGTGGGTCCCAAGACTGAACACAGCTCTCTCGCTTCACCTCAAAGGACCTTCCGAGGACTGGCACTGAGCCCTGAGCTCCCACGCTCTGAAGGAGAGGTAAGGAGGCACTGAACGGAGGATTCAGACTCGAGATCTTTAAGAGAGGAGAATCAGCTTTAGTCGAGCAGGAGAGAAGGTTCTTGCATGCGATCTTTAGGCCTTACAAAATGACATTTCGTGCTTCCGGCAACAAGTGTAGTAATGATCTCACACCTAACGCCCTTCTTTACTGCAAATGAGACATTATTTATCTTTACTTTGTTACGTAAAATCACGCAAGACAGGTTTAAAATGGAGGGGATTTGTAGACTTGAGGAGCAGCAATTTATCCAACACACCGAAAAATAAAATTACTTTCTCATGTCTTCCCCAACAGCTATAACGTTTCGATAACATTTACATAATTTTATCAATTTTCTCTTTATTTTTCTATCCTTTTACCTCTTTTTTTAAATGTTTTACTTAACCCTGGCTTCCATGAGGACTATTTTTCGCGATAGGAACCTTCGATATGAAGAATAAAGAAAATGTATCAATGCGGAGAGCGACCAGCGCTTCAGAGCCGCTGGTGCTGCCCTCTGTTTAGGGTCGTGGAATTATTAGCGTCATGACTGGATTCAGTCACCGTCCGTGATCGGTTTGAACTCGATCGTCCGTCGTCAGCAGGAGGCCAGACCAAACGCTGCAGGTGTCGGCAATATAGCGCGTAAGACGCGCCCGCGAGCCAGCCACTCTGAGGCAGTCAGTTCTCACACAGGAGAATATTTGTACCCCGGGTGATCACACGAGTGGTGCTCACCAGGAACTAATTTGTCTAATTCCAAATCCATTTCTTTCAAAGAAAAGACAAATATTATGTACCGACAATAACCCCGCGAGGGCGTAAGAAGATAAAAGTCTTGTGCGCGTCCCATTTTGCACACGATAATTGATTGCTAGCGTAACAGCGAGAGGGCACTTGCCTAGCGGCTCCAGGCGAAAGCAATCTGTGGGCACAATGGGGAGAATTATCGAGCGTGATAATCCTGCAGTCCATAATTTGCACCAGGAAGTAAGTGAGGGTAAAGCCTAGTACAAATGGCAAACGACGCTGAACCGCGATATTAATGTTGGAACCACAACTGCAAGGGTGAGGAGAGAGGGGGTGTAGAAAGTTGAGGACAAGATGCCTTTACAGAGTGAAAGTTGACAACAAACTAACTATCTTTCAGTGGAAGTTGAGGATATGTTATCTTAACAGCGGAGGTTGGAAACATGATATCTTACAATGGAAGCTGGGAACACTATCACCTCCACAGTGAAAGTTTCGGGACATGTCTCAAAAGAAAATCACACCACAAGGTTTCCAGCATCATCTGTACTACAGAACCTAACCCTGGTGACCACACAGCACGACAGAACACGACAGGCGAGAGTCGTGAAGACCAGACAACAACCAAGATACCAAAAGGTTTTTACAAATCTGTCGCTGTTTATTCTGTAGTGAGAGAAGACTCTATTTCTGACGAGATTCAAAGGATTTAGGTGACATTGTATGGAGTCATTGATGTACGAAGTAAAAACCTACAACTACGATTATAAAAGTCTTTCATCCGAACGAACAACCACCTGTAGCCAGCTGGGGTGACGGGAAATCAATATATAGGACTCATCTGGTCTTCTAGTACTACATCCTGGTTCGTCTGTGAGTGGCCTGTTTCCTCAATGTAAATAAACCGTACAAACCTAACCTAACTTTTATGCTAACGCAACCAATTGTAACGTTATCTGAATAACAAATAATAATAATAATAATAATGATACTCTATCCTAACAAACTAGTCTAACCTAATCAACTTGATATAACTTTATCAAACAAACCAAATAAAACCTAACCTTACCTATCCTGCCCAAGCTAACTTAGCCTATCCCAACTTAAGCTAACCTCGCACTAACTCTGGTAGAAGGAGAATCAAAGCTTCTCCGACAGATATAATAAGATATATGTATACATGAAGAGTCAGAACCTAATATCTAGGAAGGCAAAGAGATAAAAGCTTTCTGACCACGATTATGGAAACCTTTGATACTGACACCTACACTGTGTATGAAACAATGGAGGATCAGAGATAAATACATCAAAGCCAATTTACCCGAACAATTTTCAAGACCTGTAACCTTATTACGGGCCAAGAAACCTTTCCTAATTTTTGTGCTCTGTGCACCGACTTAACAAGGCACATTAGGGTGGTTCTGCTGTTGTTGTTACCATCAACTTCTAAACGATATTACCTGGAATTCAACTTGGTTCTGGAGCTGATTTTCCTTCGAATTAATTAATAACCTTACAAACTAAAGTCGTTTTCAGAGTGAATAAGAATGTCTGGGAGACTATACTAAAACAAACCAGCTTCGAGATCCGCCTGACAAAGGGAATGACTGTCTGGAAATCACAGGCAAATCATAGTGACTCCAAACCGTTGCAGACTATCTTCGTGAGCTCGAAGCTGACGCAGAAGGACCCAGTGTTCTTCAGCATTCCACGCGTCCAGCAGAGCAGTCGTTTTCGAATTTCACCGAGATGGTCGTCATCGTTACGACACCAGAGGTGGTCATAGGGTAGTTGGGGGGGGGGGGGGGGGGGCATTGGACAAGAGAACTAACTGGAAGTCGACGGAGGCTTAATTCTAATGAAGTATAAGCAAGTTGAACATTTACGATTTCAATTTCGCTTCCCCCTATCCATGAAACTGCACTGCAAGTATTCTTAATGAATAATGAACAATGCTAAATAATATAAATGAAGTTGAATAGTACAAAAATTATGTGTTTGTGTGTGTGTGTGTGTGTGTGTGTAAGGGGGGGGGAAAGGGGGTTCTAAAGTGTGGGGGCCCTGATTGGTTGCCCTATTTGCCCTCACCTAAAGCCTCCTCTGCCTCTCTCACTCCCACATGCAACCAGCTTCTCCGTTGATGAAATCCACTGACATGATGATTACGTATACATATAATGCTTATGAATTACATATGATTATATTTCAATGTTATTGAGCCAGAGCCACGTACCACACGTCGGACATACAGAACATAAAAACTGTTGTCCAGGGCCATCATCATGGTGCTGCTGGAGACATACCATGTGACATGAGATGGAAAACTATGCGATGAAAAATCACCGGGAATTTTGTGCAACATCCGAATGTCGGATGCCATGGGTAACTTTTGTATTTCTGGAGACAGAAATGCCCTGTGGACCTAGGGGAAATAATATTACGGCGTTTACTGGTATTGTTCAGTTTCCTTGTACCATTTTACTTGTGGATTTATCAACTTATCTTCGAGAGGAAAAATAGTTACAATCACCGATGTTTTTTTCATGTTCCTGGTTAATACGTAATAAGCCTGAGCGAAGTCCAGCTGGTTGGTTGTTTGGGCTTTATACGTATAAAGCCTCTGGACTGCCAGGTGACGTCGTTAAGGCCGTCAACGTCCAGTTACCATAGCCACTGGTCGAAAATTTTGAACATCTTTAAAGGGTGTTTTGGATGAAGTCCATGTCGGCCTTGGCCGCAATCGATCCAGCTGATTGTGTACACGGCACCTCAGCGATGCGTCCGGCTTACGAGGTCTTATTTCCGCGCCGCGCGCATCGCCAGGGTTCGCCTAACTAAAGTCAAGGCTGGAACGATGCTCCGAGTAGTTCGCCTACCTTAACTGCAAACAAGGAGAGATGGAACGATGAAATGAGTGGTTCGTCTGCCTAAACTGAGGGCTGGAACGATGTATCGAGTGGCTTGCCATAGCTCTTGTCCTTCCAAGTCTTCCTTCACAGCGGACACCGCTGGATCAAGGGAGGGAGCGGGTCCTACGTCCTATATGTGTTCAATAACCGTCCGGGATAAATTCTCGTCCAATTGTGGCCAGGTCCTCAGGGAGAAGGTGGTGAGGTGAGGCTTTGAGGAGGTGAGGCAGGTGCCTCAGGAGGCTGGACGTGTGACCCCCCCCCCCACCAGCCGGAAGGGAGGGAAAGAGAGAGAGAGGGTGTGAGGCACCGTCCAGCGTGGCAGCGGAAGTCGTCCACGGCATGACAAGACGAAGTTTGTCCTATTCCGCGGGTTCCGGCGCCACCACCTCTACGTCCAGGACGTCACCGGCAGAGGCCCCAACACTGCCGTTCCAGAGCGTCCTGTGTGGGGCGGCGCAAGAGGCTAACCGGTAGCGCACGCCGGTGGTTTGACATCTTACACAAGGAACCGCTGGAGCCGCCGTAACCATACGGAAAGAAGAGGAACGCTGGAAGGGCAGCAGCAGCAGCGGTGGCTGTAGTGGTGGTGGTGGGGTTGACTAGCGAGGAGGGTGACTCACTCAGCCGCGACCGTTGGTGGGTTCTAGGTGTGGGCGGCCTTTAAGGCGGTCGATGGAGACCCACCTCCCCTCTTGCCAAGGCGTTCGATGGCGAAATGTTTTAAGTGTCCTGGCCACGACGTCGGAAGGGCCGTCGTAAGGTTGTCTGAAGGGTGGTCGCCTGACAGCATCAACGTGAGGGAAGATGAGGTGTGCAGCGAAGAGGAGGAGGAGGAGGGAGAGGTTCGTTCGTTCCAGCGGGACGTGGGTCAACACGTTAGTTAAGGCTGAGCAGGGAATACTTTGGCGAACGTATAGATGGAGCCTCCGAAGATGAGAGCGTTTAAGAAAAATTCTTCATACAGGCGTAAAGTGGTCCAAACGGGTCTGTTCTAGTAATTATATTTACTTTCCTTGGGCCAACTCATCGTTTTCTTTTATCATTTATCATCTTACAGGGCAAAATGATCTCATGCATGGGAATGAGAAATTTAAGACAGGAGAATGATTACTAATCTTGCACTCTTATGTAAATCCATAAAAAAGTACACAGATATCTAGATTTTAACAAAATGTGAAATCAAATGCTGCGAATTTTTTATAAGTATGGCAATCCAACTAAACTTAATTTAACCTAACCTAGCCTAGCTCGGCCCAGCGAAACCAAACATAACCTAACCTAACATATCCTAGGCCATCCAAGCCTAGCTTATTGACGTTAGGTCTGGTTTGGTTTGGCCTACCTTGAACGAACATGTCCTACCTTACCTAAGTGGACTGAGGTCTGGAACCGCATACGTGAAGTCCTGAAATCGTTGCAACATGTGAGGAAAACATTTCTTGAATGGCGACACCCACAAACTTAGGTCTCACAGTTCCCCATCGTGCGTTTACCACAACGAGATCTTGGGCAATTTAAACACACACACAGTTCTCTCGTATGCCGGACATCTTACGTCAGAAACCCTCCTTTGTGCTGTAATAAAAACTTCCAACACTGTTCATCCCGCAAGCTGACTGACGATAGTTCAAAAGACTTCAGGCACCAGCCAACGAGAGGCTTCCTTTTCCCTATTTGAATCCTGGAAAGCACATACGTAAAGCTAACAAAAATCTAAGATCTTTTACAGTTCCGTATCTATTTTTCGCTATTCTTTCACATAAACTCGAAATCCATAAACCACTAATAGAAACTGTAAGAAAAATAACCACACGAAAACCTTTATGGAAATATAAAAGACTGCTGCAGTCGGAATCCGATTTGTGGGTAAGGGACATTACTGGAACGAAACACACGATTCAGCAACAGGTGTCGTCCACTAAACTCGCCCCTGGACTGCACTCGGTCTACTATTTCAGTGAAAAAAATTGAACATCACTATTCTCTCTCTCTCTCTCTCTCTCCCGGTGTTACTGCGTTAGTAACAGCTTTTTTTTCTGGAGGAAAAATCGAACACTACATTGGCGAAGGGAAAGCCAATAATGACCCAGCCCTGCTGCAGAACAACCCATAACCATTATGGGTAGCTAAGTCGCATGCAATGCCGACTCCAGGAGCCCGGGAAACAACGTCCGGGCTCGTTCCTTACAGCAAATACCCGAACTGGGGGACGTTGGTAGAGGTAATGTCGAAGGAGTAGAACCACCCCTGGAGTACGGTGGAGGTGGCAGTATTGTCTCAGCGTTCACGCAGACGCGGGTAGAGCTTCAGTTATCTGCTGTACATTTAGAGAAAAGATCCACAAGGCGCTAAGTGACTGAGAGAGAGAGAGAGAGAGAGAGAGAGAGAGAGAGAGAGAGAGAGAGAGAGAGAGAGAATCGGCGATGCCCTTGAGTATCATCTATAACCTCTTAGCTTCTGCTGAAGTCTCAAATCCAGAGACCCTCTAGCCCTTGGTGGGTAAAAACATACCCATTGGCTGTGAGGTCGTCATGTTCAGGCCAGTGGCACAGAGAGGCTCCTAGTGACGACGGGGTGACACCGACGGCGCCAGCTAGATCATAAAGGAAACTATGGCTAGGGAGACGGTCAGGGATACTGGTCAGTAAGCGCTGTCAGTTATAGGCAGGAGTCGTGATGGCTGCGGACAGTTCCCGCTGTGGTGTATGCCGATCAACTGCAGAGGGAGCTTGACATCTGGGAGGTCTGCACTATGGTACGAACCATAGACCCGGCGACCGTGTTGCGAAGCGATGACCGCAGGTCTGCTGCGGGAGCGGCTGGACAGCTGCTGGAGTCGGATGATGAGGGTCGCCGAATGTCCTCCACATGACGTAAGGTAGAGGAGTGGAGGGTATAGAGAGTGAGGATTGCAATCACGTCGCCCGAGTGTGGAGTGATGGTTTGAATCATGAGGACGAAGGAGACGAGGGACTGACGAGACCTGGTCGAGTCAGTCAGTCGTGGCAGAGGTCGGACGACGGAGAGGCAAGAGTCACAGGTGGTAAAAGCCGTCTGGACTTACTGTGGCAGATGCCCTCTAAGGGCATCCGCATAGCTGGAAGGCACGTACAGACTTCTGCGTGTGGCTAAGGAGCTGCGTCGGGGTTCTGGTACCTTTACTGGTGTCTGCTGGAAGACGACCCCTCTGCAGTTTTCTGTCCTTTCCATTTCCTTGGAAAGAAGCTGCCATGTCGTAATATATCCCTGTCTTCAGCGTTCTCTTATTAATGTTCGTAATTTTATTTTTTCAGCGTTTCTGCCGCTGTAATCAAGTTGGTGTACTTAGCTCCAGTGCTGGTAATTTAATTTACCAAGAAAAACGCCTCCGTCTGGGCAAACCACAGGTCTGTTGTGGCTTGGGTTGTGGGAGAATAGTCTCTAGTATGAACCTTTAGCGTTGCGTCTGGCTTCTCTCTCATTTCAGGGGTCAGCGGTCATCACTGAAACGTATGTTACGAGTGTGTCTAACCCTCTAACCCCTTAGCAGGTGAGACGGAGATAGATACACAGAAAAATGAGTACAAGAATAATTATATGAATTATAATAATAATCTGCAGTTACTAAGCGAGTTCCTGATATCAGTGCAAGAGTAGAGAAGGGCGAAGACTGGGTCTCGTAAGCGCCATTTCAACAGTTTTTTTTTATATATAACACCCAAATGAATTCCTCATAATCTGTTATTTATTGTAAACTGGCTGCGTGGGTGAATTAGTTAACGACTGTGAGGGTCATTAAAGCCAGCATTATCAAGTTGTAACCGTCAATCGAAAAAAAAAAAAAACATTCGAACACCCTCAGATGCCTCAGACATTTCCAAGCCCAGACACGCACACACTGAATGCGAATATGGCCCTTGAGTTTTCCCGTCCGTCGGTCATGTGGATCTGTCATCTGCCAGGGTAATTTAGACCATCAAGGTCATATTATTACCACACTTAAAACATCTTACGTACCTTCCCCACACGAATTAAACACTTCATTGACGCATTTCATACTTCCCTCATTACACGAACCTTTAAATGAACAATTCGTGAAACAAATATCACTTTCATATCTTAAACTACTGATGACTTGAAGCTATTTTATGACTATGTAATTTTATGTTAGCAACTACAAGGAGTGGATGGCCAAATATATATACACAATATGGGGTATTTTCTCATTTTTCGTATCATTCCTAGCAAGGAAAATCGCGCCATAAACCAACTGTCGTGGGTAATGCTCTCGTTAATTACAACGGTTTGACTTTAAGCCCCCGTTAACTGGGAAGTATGATGGCTCAAACTGTTATTGCACGCAGTCTATACCAGCCAGAGGCCAGGGAGGTGGGAAGGGAATTTAATTACATTCTGCACACCAGTGTACAGCAGGCCATCACCAGCCCTCCAGTGAACATCCCATCAAAATCCTTCCTGTGTACAGTCCGTCAGCTCTTCATTGCCATGTCAGTGACGCGTTCACCCTTATGAATTCGAGACAAAAGAAAATATCGGCAATATTTCACCATGGGTTTAATTCCCTGCACTGCCGACAGATGACGAGGAAATATAAAAGCCCGAATTTTCTTTCCTCTCGCACATTATTCCCAAATTTCTGTATTCTGGGGACATCAGTGACGCATGGTGCAAATATACTTCGTTGTACGATTATTGTGTGGTCGTTTAACGCAACTCAAGTGTGGTGTTGGGACGTTGCGACGTCTGTTTCTTGCCCTACACCGCTAAGCTTAGGAACCGTCAACTTTCTTCTCATGCTTATCCCTCCAGCGGCTATGGCCTCTTGACAGGTTCTCCTCCACGCTTTCTAAAAAAAACTCCCACATTCCTCGTCACAATTCATTGCTCTCATCTTTTCGGTCCTTTATATATTTCACTCTGAGGTGTGGATCCGCTGGGAACGATATCCGTGACCGGAGATCTCGACAAAATTAGAAAATATAAAAACGCGCAATATATTTCGACGAATCCGAATGTCATGACTCGAAAAAAGTCCTGTTGTCTTCTGCGGTCAAGGGCGAGCGCTGCGGGTCCGAATGTCTACGGAAACACACGGTGGTAACTGTGCTGTGTCGTCAGGTCACAGCAACGCACTACCGCACACTGTGACATGAGCCACATCAGCGAATATATACCATGTGTGATCGAAATTTTCGTCAGCGCGTCACAGACAACGTAACTAAAACAGACGTAACAAAAACCCTTGTTCATTCTAATTTCTTGAACACGAAAATATGAGATCTATGGGTCGTAGAGTAGTGCTCAAGGGTCGTATCATCGTGTTCGAGGGTCGTTCCCTCGTGCTTGTTGGGCTACCGAAATAACAAAAGTGAATCTAGACGAGGAGTCGGTGAGAATGAATCTCCAAAAGCCAGTCCTCCCACTTCAGTCTCTCTAAGAGGCTTAAGAAAGAAAAAAAAAGATTTAAGAAACGCCGCTGATTCCTAACCAGCCGTAACTTAACCTAATTACGTATATAATCTCGAGAATTATAAGACGGAGTTTAACTTTGTGCTCCCTTATGTGAGCCTCTAATTGACAAAAGTTTCAGGTCGGGGCTGGTGACAATGCCTGATCTACCAAGAACAATCGCGACCAAGCTGTTTACACGCCCGACTATAAAAGTCAAAGAGAGAGAGAGAGAGAGAGAGAGAGAGAGAGAGAGAGAGAGAGAGAGAGACGCCACCTGCAATCAATACAGATCTGTAACCAAGTGAGAAATGGCGAATACAGACACTCGTATTCCAAGAGGAAAATCAATAGCGGGTTCTCCTCATACTCCAGAACACGACGAAGTGCCGAATTGCAACGAGACTTGAATATAGTGCAAGGATCTGGTCACAGAGAGTGACGCGGGAGAAGATGTCTCATTACGGGTAATGATGTGCTCACACGCCTCTCAGTGCGCTTAACTGCGAGAAAGCCACACCGTAGCTCGTACTCCGTGGGCAGGCGTACAGCTTTTCTTCACAGTACATTAACAGTGTTTACCTTGTTCTTCCGAACCCAAGTGAAATTCGCGCCAGAAATCGTTTCCATGCGAGACACAAGTTATTTTTTCCTATATATTCCTCCTTATCTTATCAATACTTACTTACCCACTTACTCTATCCCCCAGGAATCACTTCTATTTTTCAGCCAAACTCCCGCAGCTCTCCTGTGGCTGGCCACGTCCACCGGGCGGGATATGCTGATGTAACAATACATAAGCATTTTATGACAACACCACGTGTGACGGATGAGGACTTCGATCCTCCTGCCACATGGCTCAACCTCTTATGGAAGGCCTTCGATTCTACTGCCAAACGGCTACTCTCAGGAATAAAGAAATGTCTGGGTATAAATGTCGAATATATGAATGCAACACCGACTCTTCTAACAGGAACTAATGTACGGTTATAAAATTCATTACAAAATATAATCATCCCAAAATCTTCCCACAGAGGATACGATGTCTAAAAGACACAAAAAATCATGAGACGTAAAATCTAAGAACAATATCGCCGGCTGGTTGGATATTTGGCAATGAGGTCCATCGGCTGCCAGGGTCATTGAGTCGATCATCGGATACTCATAATAATAATCACCAATTGAAAATCTAGAAACACATTCACGTATCTAAGACAGTTCACGAAGGTCTTACACTGTCTCATAGTATTTATGACCCTGACACCATTTCAGTACGCCTGCGTCAACAGAGAAAACGGGATGCATGCCTTGCTGAAAGATCCTTGAGGAAACCTAATCTTAACACCGACTCGGTAATAGAGAAAACGGGATGCATGCCTTGCTGAAACATACTTAAAGAAAATCTAATCTTAACACCGACTTGGTCGTCATCAAATCGGGATATTCAACAGTTCTTTGATTACTTTAGATTCCCTTCGAGCATCCAAGGCCGAAAATCTATTTCAGACAAATGCACGATTAAAGATGTCCGACCGGTTGGCCCGACCGGTCGGCCCGACGGGTCTTGCAGGAGCTTGGGCGAAGCTTGGAGTAGCTGAGCCGACCGTTCGAATCTTTCCGTTCGTCTCTGTTTCAAGAATACGTATTTCGTCTTCCGACGGGAACACGGCGAATATCTTCCATCACTAAGGAGTGAGAAACATATTATAATGAACACATACTTTAAGTTTAGGAGTGCGAGTGGAATGAAATATATATA
>JAYMFT010383793.1:0-20309 GCA_038088735.1 Panulirus argus
CACTGAGATATCCTGTCCAAGTCTGAGTTTATTGTGAAAGCTGTGTCAAGGCGAGATGCAGATCGAGTGAGAGAAGAAGGAGCAGAATTGAAGGATGTGGATGAATGCAGCGTTGAGTCGTCAGCGTATGAGTAGATTGGATTATTTGTAGAAGAGAGAAACTTGCTGAAAAAAAGGAGAAAAAGTGTAGGGGACAGGACAGACCCTTGAGGTATACCGCTGTTGATAGAGAAAAGGTGAGGGGCTGATCCATCAACAACAACAGAGACAGATCTGTGGGAGAGGAAGCTAGATATCAAGGAACAAAGTGAGTGAGGGAAGCCAAAAGAAGGGAGCTTAGATATGAGACCCCGATGACACACTCTGTCAAAAGCCTTAGATATGTCAAGAGCAACAACATATGACATTCCAGAATCTTTCAGGGTTGATGACCAGACATAAGTGAGATAGGAAAGAATGTCACCAGCGGATCTCGCCTTCCGGAAGACATACTAATGATCAGAGTGAAGACTGATTTTCGAGGAGTTTCAGGAAATGGGAGTTGAGGAGAGATTCAAAGACTTTGGAAATGGCAGATGTCAAAGCAACAGGACGATAGTTAGAGGGGTCAAAATTATATCATCTGGAATTAACAATAGGCAGCAGATACCATCTTGGATATTGATAGCTAATATAGAGACTGCCCTTCGGAAAAAAAAGAAAGATGCAATATCTTTTATTGTTCCTCACTCTGGTAATAACAATAAAGACAAAGGGACAGACCACAGCATCATCATTATTATAAGAATGTCTATGATTCAGAAATTATAGAAAACACTCCTATGTCCAACCTTGGCGAAAATGTGGCTCTCATGCAATCATCTACAGCAAATACTAGGATGTTTGTCTCTGACACAGGCAACGCTATAGAGTGCTTAAAAGACTTCACTGTAATAGATGAGGACGAACCGTTATGAAAAGTAACCAGAACGAATTTCAGGCATTACCTAACAAGCAAATGTGATAGTATTAAAAAGTTTTAAAGCCCATCAAGTAAGAACTTCATTTGGGTTCAAATGTTTAAGTGGTCAAAAGCAGGAGTGAATACTAATAGCTTCATAAATTTCTCTTATGTTCAGAGAACTTTCAGCAAAGCTGCAGTATCAGGAAAGGAAATACGTATGGAAAAGATATGAAACTGGAGGAGAAAAATGTAGAAATAGCCAAAAGGAAGCTTAAAGGCGACGGAAAGGGAAGGATGTGAGACCCAGACGGCGTCTTTCTGCTAGACAGCTCGTCACTATTGACTGACAGCTCTCTCTCTCTCTCTCTCTCTCTCTCCACTCGACAGCTCTCTCTCTCCCTCCTCTCTTTGACTCTCACTTCTCCACCTGAAGGGAAAGAAAAAAAAGTGGTCCATCCCTTCCGCTTAACTACTCTGTTTTTATCCCTCCATTTCAACAGCTCTCTGCCTTCGGACCAAAGGCTTTGAACGTGCATTTCCATCCACAGTTTATTTCTTTTTCTCCCATGAATGACTCTTGATGGACCCCTGATCACTAACTAACGCCAGCCTAACTGTCTCAGTCTCTCCACTTAATGGTCGAGTCTCTCGTTTTACTCTTATCCACGTGTCACATGCTTTTTTCCCAACATTTACATCACATCTTCCTCGCTTCTTTTCTTTTGACACCTCTGTTGTCCCACTTCACTGTTCTTCTGTTGCACATCTACGCTTATCTCTTCTTTCCCTTTGTAACCCCATTTCACATTTCTAGTCCCTCAATGTATCTAATTCGACTAACAACTTCCCTGTCTTTGCATCTCTAGACTTAACAATTTCCTCTTCCCTTGCTCCAATAGCTTGACTGCCATTATTCTGGCTTTCTAGTACACATCTTACTCTCCTGATGTTTCTTGGACCTCTCCTGAGTCCTCTGTGCCCTCTGCAGCTTTTGACTGATTGTCATCATCTCATCATTTGCCACCTGTGTTTCTCCCGCCTCCTCTGTCCTCCACCTGACAACTGTACCACGCCCTCCTTCACAAGGCAGAGCCCACCCCCTTGTGAGGCCACCTGTCTCTGAACACATGCAGTAACTAATTTCATGCGCAGGTGAGTACTCGTGCCTGCTGGTGGCGCTGATCTTCAAGAGGGAGTTCTCATACTACCTCATCCAGTACTACATCCCGTGCTGTATGTTGGTGATCGTGTCTTGGGTCTCCTTCTGGCTCGACCAGAACGCTGTGCCCGCCAGGGTAGCCCTTGGGGTCACAACGCTTCTCACAATGTCCACGCAGACTTCCTCCATCAACCAGTCGCTGCCTCCAGTGTCCTACACCAAGGTACTGTCCTCAACCACCTTTTAGCAGCACACTTAGTAACTTATTAACTGTTGGACAGGTGAATACAGTTGTCTTCGCGTAGACCTGGTCTTCAAGAGAGAGTTCTCGTATTACCTCATCCAGTACTACATCCCCTGCTGTATGTTGGTGATCGTGTCTTGGGTCTCCTTCTGGCTCGACCAGAATGCTATCCCCGCGCGAGTGTCCCTGGGAGTAACCACGCTCCTGACGATGTCGACGCAGACCTCCAGTATTAACAATACGCTGCCGCCTGTATCATACACAAAGGTCAATCCGTGACTGTCTCGGTGTGTCCTGCATCCTGTGAAGGCCTCTCACCAGGTCTTTTAATGGGGGTTCCAACCAAACCCCCCAGCACGTCACCACCCACGCGCCGTTGTTTTGCATGTAACTGCTCACCACTACTACTACTACTTCTACTGTCTCCTCACCAGGTGATGCCACAGCTTTCCTGCCCATTGTAAGGCCTCTCTCCCTCCACCCACCCCCGTCCCTCCCTCCCTCCTCCCTCCATAACTCCCCTGACACAGTCAGCCACGTCCTCTCCCCAGCGGTACCGTATGTATGTATGTATTACCATGTTGCCTCGTGAGTACTGCAGCGTTCCTTAGGTGTGGCCATGTACGTATCATGGATGGTCCTCGGTGTTGTATGTATACGCCAGCTTGAATATACAACTTGATGTCTTTGAAGGGCATGTTTGTGTTGCCTTGTGTTTTCCTTCCCCCCTGCCTGTGCCATGGATGATATTCAGTAGCTCGGTCAACACTTCTTCAGCCAGGTATGCATGTTTTCTTTTCTTTTCTTCTCTGCTAATAAAAAGGGTAATGGCGTCTCTTCTGCTGCTTAGTATGAGTGTGTACTATAAGTGTTATCTACGTTCTATTGCATCTAGCCCGAGTTGCAGTTTCAGGATTAAGTCTAGAAAGGCTATAAACGAAATATGTTTTTTTTACATAAGAAACTGAAGGACGAGTGTGTTACAATGATGAAATGTGTCAAGATGGAGGACATAAGAGGACATGTCCAGTGGACAAGAGTGAATAAGGGATTCGACAGCAGCGCCAGTTGTTTCTGATCTTCCATACTCTGTTACATTCAGCTGATTCTTAGTCAAATAAGATCTAATACCGCTTACAGCTCTACCCCTTCCCCTCCCCTCCCCCACACATAGCTAGCCTTAGCTGTATATAGCACATCCTCATTGGAAATATCTCTTGTGCTTCTTTGTACATCGTTTTGATGAGAGCTATCAACTGAACTGGGAACTTCTATCTTGTAAGAACTGTGGATCAGATGCCTGGTTGGTGATGTGATGTTACAGCAGAGAGAGAGAGAGAGACGAGCGCCGTCTCAACATCGTCTCCGAGTGATACCAGCGTGGATTGTTGTGATGTTCAGTGTCAGGTCTGTTGTCACTGGTGAGCGTTGTTGGCACGTTGTGTGGTGTCAGTGTAATGTGTGATGCCGGTGTGACGTATAGTGTCAGCGTTACGTGTGGTGTCGGCTTTCAAGTCTGGTGTCAACATGATATGTTGAGACCATTGTGGTGCTGGTTTCTCCACTATGTTTATCACTTGGTACATGGGTATTGGTTCTTGCTTTACCACGGAACATCAACCTTTTCCTCACTCAAAATCTTTACCTCAACTCTCCTCCTCCTCTTCCTCCTCCTCCTCCTCCTCCTTCTCCTCCTCCTCCTCCTCCTTCTCCTCTACCTCTCCCTAATCTCTAATCACTATCTTTATTTCGCACTCCTCCTCATTCCTTCTCTCTTCCGCGGCTCGCTTCGCCTTCTCCGAGAGCTCAGAAATAGAGCTTTTGCTAAAGAGTGAGGGTAAATTTGGGTTTCATCTGTCTTCCTGTAGCATCTGTAACAGGTTGGATCAAGTGATTGATAGAACAAGGGGAAACAATAGGAAGCATAAGCCGCTGGCTGAGGACATGTGAGGGCTAACAGGCCTCGTTGTAGCATGTGGTGGTTACGAACCAAATGAGGTGATTCATACATGGGGATGATTAAGATGGATATGATTTTATAAACCAGCTACGATTCCTAGGTCGTTTAGAACTAGTGAGAATCTTAAGGCGTTAAGGTAAAAGAAATGGTGGCAAATGACTACCAGTTAGCAGTCGGCTCTGTGTGAGAGAGGATGAGGCGAAGTTGAAGGACGAGGGGCTCGCTGGCCAGGCATCTGGACAAAGAACTCTTGCGGAAGGACCAACGAGAGCAGGAGGTTGCCTTACGCTGGTGTTAGGCAGGAAGGTATGATTGATATGGCGAAGAAAAATACACGTATGATACGGACATTGATTACTCAGGAGATTTATGCTCCATGTCTAGTGTTCTCCTGCAACCTATTACTTAACCCACAACCACCCCTCCCAACCAGTGCATCTCTTCCCTTAAGTCACCCCCTCAGGTGTCACTCCCTCTGCCATCTGTCTAAACCTAAGAAAATGCATCAGTGTTCACAACCCTCTCATGGTTATGCTTCCTCCCTCACTTTCCCCAGATTATCGTCATCGTCATCATCATCTGGCGATTCCCCTGTCCCACCTATCTATCTATCTCCCTCCCTCCCTCCCTCGTCTGATGGTACTTCATCGCGTGTAAACTAAACTCTCATGGGATATATGAATAAAAGAGAAAAAAACGAATGTCAGAGTTACGTAGCTGATTTAACTCTATGAGGATCGCTAAAGTCAACCAAAACATTTCCCACATCCAAAATATCTTTTTTTCTCCCATGAAAAACATAATCTTATACACAGGTAATGAATTCTCTTTTCATTATGACAGGTGGCATCAACGAATGACACCTGCATGGCATTTCACGACAACCCGTACAATGTATGAATGATTCACATCATCCGTTTGGTATGATAGGTGGCGTTTGATCTCCTTATCATCTGCAAAAGTCCTGGGTAAACACTACTGCTTAGTTCTGACTCCTGAGGTCATGATTCATACGTGTGGAACTTCTGAATATATTCATTTCCTTTGAACCTGTGACCCCTCTAGCTAGCTCGTATGTGTCGAACCCCTGAGTGTCTTTATATCATTAGCATCTGTGACCTTCTAGGTAGCCCCTGTGTGTGGAAACCCCTAAGTCTCTTCATATCATTAGCATCTGTGGCCCTTGGGGTAAACGTTCATTTCTTTGACATGTCACACCGTTCAGCATAAAGCCTTGCCCCTCCTCGAAACGTGTAAGCTGTCGATGGAGCTTTATAACCCCATACAAGTGTGACATACCGAGTGATCCTCAAAACCTCCATGTACGACAGCTGGATGACTCCTTGATTTGAGTTCTTACTGCCCTGGGCAAGACCGACCCCCTCTCCTCCTCTCCTCTCCTCTCCTCTGCCTGATAAGTGTCATCCTCGTGTGATCTTTATAACACTTGTGAATCCAACGTTATAACTCACTTCCAACGAGAGTGAACCTTACGTGGATCCCATTCTCTCCAGCATGTACAAGACTCAACTGTGTGTGACGTCTGCGTGGGCCCCCGCCCCCCCTCCTTGCCTCAATGTGTCTGTTTATTCTCACGAGATGTGTGATCTCTGACGGACCTCTCACCACCTGCACATGTATGACTCCTCCTCCTCCCCAAAAGAAATATATAAGTTTCCACTGAATGGCTTGTAGAGGAACCCTCTCCCCTCTTCGTTACCACACATGACCTACCTGCGTTACATAGCACCCCTGAGCGGCTTGTCGTTATCCCAGATGTACGTACAGTCGAACCCGAGGGATCTGACACTGACCCAACTGGTCACAGACCATCGTCTGTTTAATAAGTGGGACCTCCTTCCTCCATCGTATATCTCTCGGCTGTGTAGTGGCTCCACCCAACACCATTTGAACCGTACGTGACCCCATCATCCCCCTACACTCGTGAACCCTGGCTGACCCTCCCCATGTATGTGTTATAATCCGCAACACAACTTCGGCTCTGCACCTGTTGTTGGAGGAACGCCAGAGACAGAGTCAGACTCCAGCGATGACCGAGAATGTGTGGAAGAACCTTTATCACCCACCCGACCCCAGTGGTAGGGTTTGAAAAAAGCCCACTCGAATTTCTACTTTTGTGTCCCTGTATTCCACCTTTTCCGTCCGGTAAGTTCCCTTGGCGAGGTCTCTTCATCCCTGATCGCCTCAGGAGAAGTGCATCTTGTACTCACCCATGCACCACTTCCACTGCACCTGACTTAGCTTCCCTTGACGCCCCTGTCCGCCAACTTGGACCTCTCAGTCTGCAGCGAGGAGCAAAGCAGTATTAATACACTGCCCCCCCACATTCTCTCCTCTGTGCCGACGTAAATCTTTCTCCTCCCTTCAAAGATGACTCTTGGAACTCCTCGCCCCTCCTCCTACCGAATGTGTTTCGGCTTTCCCTCTTTGTCAAAGGAGTTACCCCCGTCAACTGGCAAAGACAGATATGCCTTCCCTGGCCGAGCAGAGACGAGTTAGATTCTCAGACGTATAGGACGAGGTTTTACTTCACTCAGCAGTAAGGAACTCGTCCTTCTCAGCCAGTAGAGTTGAGTGTCCATCCACCCCCCCCCCCCCCCTCTCTCTCTCTCTCTCCTCTCCTCTCGTTCTCAGCAATGGCGAGTTCCCTGCCAACCTCTGTTCCCAGCAGAGACGAGTTCTGTTCCCTTCCCCCCCATCCATAGAGTCCTACCTTCTCTCAGCAGTTCCTGGTGGCATCGCAGCGTTGGCCTATAAAGACACGCCCACCTCCTCCTCCTCCTCCTCCTCCTCCTCCCCCGCCTTAAGCCCGGCTCTGCTTTTATCACTTTTTGCTGCAACTCTTTTTTTTTCTACTCCTCTTTTTTGTGTGTATCGTCGGTACGGACGGTACCCCCATGCCCTCCCAGGTACCCCCATGCCCTCCCAGTCTCTGCACTGCTTCTGATAATCTTCCCTTATCTCTCTCCCATCTGTTCCCTTCGCCACCGTGCCACAACACCCGCCTCGCTCCCCTCCCTTCCCCCCCCCCTCTCTCGCCTCCCCTCCACTCCCTCCCCTCCCCCGCCCCCAGCAGCTGAGTGCATGCACCGCCTCAACTCCCCAACTCAAGGCTTAAATGTGAGCGCAATGGCTCACGACCCCGTTCATCATCTCCGCTGTAGGACTTCGCTGTCAAACTTTTCTTCGCAGCAAAATAATAATAATAAAAATAAGAAATTGTAGCTTATCTAGTATGACTCGATGTATATTCGGTGTCTCCTCTCTTTTTCTCTCTCTCTCTCTTTCTCTCTTTCTTTCTCTTCCTCTCTCCTTTCTATCTCTCTCTCTTTCTCTCTTTCCTCTTTCCAAGCTTTTTATAAAGAGTTTTATTGACAGAAACACTTAAAAGGATGGGATCGCCGTCCTTTTAACATTAAGTTGAAATATACGTATATACATACATACATACATATATATATATATATATAGTCAATGTTCCAGGCCATGAGGCCAAGTTCTTCAAGTAGGTGCCTACTGGTGACATCACCCGCGGCTCACTTATGGCATGAAACCTCTTCTTTCCCCCATCACAGGCCATCGATGTGTGGACGGGCGTGTGTCTGACCTTCGTCTTCGGGGCGCTGCTGGAGTTCGCCCTCGTCAACTACGCCTCGCGATCCGACAAGCACCGCGAGAAGATGAAGGAGAAGATGAAGGAGCAGAAGAAGCAGTGGGAGGCGGAGCACGCGGCCGCCTTGGAGGCCGTTATGCAGGAGCAAGCCGAGGACGGCCACACCTTCGCCATGGTCAGTACTTCGTGCCTCCGTAAAGACAATGAGGGGTACCCGAACACGATTTTTTGGACGGGTCTCTACTCTGTATTGCTTTATTGTACACGTAATAAATGGCACTTATATCCTCCCCATCCCCCCTTTCTCTCTCTCTCTCTCTCTCTCCCATCCCTCACTAGTCCCTAACTCCCTCGCTCTAGAATTAGGGAAGGTACAGATGCTGGCAATATCAAGCCACAGTTCAGTGCAGCATGAACCTAGTATAGCTGGGCTCGTCCCTTCGAATGTCCTATATTACACTGGAGACTATATGGAATACAGAGGCACGCAAAGGAATGAATTCATACAGCAACAGACCACCGGGTCCTTTGAAGGCTGTTTTTGGGATTCCTATGCCTCTGAATTCCCCTCTAGTTTGATTGCCTGATTGTCTGTCACTGTGTTTCTCTTTCTTTCATGCACTTACCTTGAGAATCACGAGACGACTTTTGCTGAGCGAGACTCGAGTCCGAGATTCCCTTTGGGAACGTAGGACGTGCAAGTTCACCATCATAGAATATCTCATCTTTTCCTTATATTTGGACTGAAGTGGCAGCAGCCTGGATCTTGACTTGTACCTATTAAGCATGCACGCTGACACCTCCTTCAGTATAAGAAAAGAAAAACCTCAGCCACACACCTGTAGAACAGAAAACGTAAACACCAGAACACAGAGAGCAACAAAATGGTCCGTAGGATTTCTAAATGATGGGTGGTTAGACGCCTCCCCCACCTTCCCTCTTCCATTCCTTCCCGTAGAGCTCATTCTAAAAGGTTGTCTTAAATCTTGCCCTGTCCAGCCGTCATCAGCTACCCGACCCCGACGCTTGATGGACCTCCTTATCGCTAAGACGGTAAGTGTCAACTGAGGGATGAGGACTCCTATTCAATAGCACATTCACCTCCAGCCTCATCGCTCATGTTTCTCACCTGTCTAGATTGCTGTAGTCTTGTGGACGAAGGTATAACGATAGGTCAAAATGCAATTTCTGCTTTGTTTAATCTGGCTCTTTTTTTTTTTTTTCCATTGGAAAGCAATATCTTTTAACCCTGATGGAAACAGGCGATCCTTCATTGTGTATATGTATGTATATGTGTATGTGTGTGTGTGTGTGTGTGTGTGTGTGTGTGTGTGCGTGTGTGTGTGTTTGTGCTTGTGTGTGTGTGTTTTCAAGTTCTTGCAGTCCATACATTTTTTTACCCCCAAAAAATTTCATTGTTATTGTTTATTCCATTCACCCGTATATCTGACTTCCGTTATTTATCCTTAAAATCTCAAAACTTATCCATTCTTCGTGAGTTTAGCTCTAGACATTTAGGCCATTGCTTAGTGATTTCATTCTATGCTCTGGAAGCTGGATTTCCACGAGATTTACTGGTAATTAAGGGTATCCCTTCTCCCTCCCGGCCTTCTGCAGAAGCCGCTGGTGTCTCGCCACAACGGAGGGATGGGCACCGACAAGGGGCGTCCTTGCGAGATCCACCTTCAGCCCCCACGAAAGAACTGCTGCAAGACTTGGCTCTCCAAGTTCCCCACCCGCAGCAAGCGCATCGACGTCATCTCTCGCATCACCTTCCCGCTCGTCTTCGCCTTCTTCAACATGGCTTACTGGAGCACTTACCTCTTCACCGAAGAGGAGGAAGAGAATCCCAAGTAGACTCGTGGTAAGTGATGGGGGGGAACACTTTCATAATGGAAGGGGTTTAGAAAACAAAAGAGATTCACTGATTCGACTGGGAGATTCGAAGAGAGCGGTTGGGAGGCCGAAAGATTCAGAATTGGAACTCCGGAGAGAAAGAGAGATTGCAAAATGTAAGATTGATGTCAGGATATGATTAAAGACACAAACGTAAGAGTAGAGAAAGAAATGAGAGTAAATCTTAGGTTCAATAAGAAAAAAGCTTTTAAAGTTTCGCCTTTAAAAGAAACGAGGATTTAGGATGAAGAAAATGATTTAGAGAAATGGAAAGAAATAGAAAATGGATCAATCGTTAGAAAACTGAATTTCCTTTGGTGTCTATAACGAGTCAAATTACAGAGTTCATGTTCTTTTCTTTTTCCATGATAGTAATAGAGAAACCACAGTATATTTTCTAGACGAGGGGGGCTGGAATCATACAGCCTGCACTACCCACACTCGGGCTGAAGGCTGTACATGTGAGGAATAGGAGTATTTTTCTTTCATTTCTTTTACATGTATCTGTATGTGAATCTGTACGTGTGTGTGTGTGTGTGTGTGTGTGTGTGTGTGTGTCTGTGTCTGTGTGTGTCTCTGTCTGTGTTTGTGGAGAGAGGGAGATTGAGACTCAAGGCAACCCTTATCTTCAACAGGAGATGTCTCTTCATTCCACCATCACCAAGAGCTGTGGCCAACTCCCGACCGAAGCCGCGACACGAGAAAACCCTTGAACTTTCAATGCAAAGCATATAAACCCCCTTGGAACCCTTCCTAATGACTTGCGTCAGTGAAAATACCACTAATGGAGCCAAGATATCATTGCAAAGGGAACGATAATCAGTGTACCTTAAACCATTACTTCTAGCGTGGAGAGACGAGGATCTGGATAAGATGAACGACTGAGAGATGATTCCTTCGTGACTGGAAGCACTGGAAAGTTGGCTGGCTCCTTAGACCTGGAGCCACGAGTGAGTTGAGTAATCGATGATCAGATACGTGAATGTACAGAACCAATGATTTCCTGTCACCTTCCCTCACACAGCACCCAGATGAAACGCACTGGAAGTATGTATGACTGGAAGTGTGGGTGCTTTCCTGGAACCTTAAATGACCTCATTTGTAAATGAAGGGATTACGAATAAGAATATGGAAGTAATGGATGACTGATATCATGGATGTTAGATTATGGATGACTGGGATCTTGGGATGACTATGGAGACTTTGACACCTTGAACGCAACGGTACGACCCTAGGACACAACGATACGACCCATGGACACAATGGCACGACTTTGAAGCACAATGTTACGACCGATGGGTATGAGGACGTGACTTATAACACGACCCATATGGGTAACTTCGAAGGCCCCGGCCGTCATACCAGAAGGTCGTATTCAAGCGTCGTACTGTCGTGTCTAAGGGTCGTACCGCCGTGTTCAAGAGTCGTATCATCTTGTTCATACAGTCGTGGTCAAGGATCGTACCGCCGTTTTCATGAATGACTGAAACCATGCATGTACATGAATGGAAACCATGTGAATGCCTGGAATTGTGAAAAAGATAGAAACCTGGAGCATCACCAGTCCGAAGAAGACTTTGAGAAAATACGTCAAAACGCACGAGAAGGATAACAACTAAAAACAACATGGGTGAATGTCTGTGTTTCACTTCCAGTCTAAATCAGTGTGAAAGAAAAACTACCTCAAGTGTGAGTATATGGCAGTGGTATATCCAAGTATATAGCAAAGTATATCCAAGTGTGAGCATATAGCAAAAGTATGTTCAAGAATACAGCGAAGGTATATGCAAGTGTGAATTTATGGCGAAGGTATATAGGCAAGGTATATCCAAGTGTGAGTATATAGCAAAGGTTTTTGGAAGTATATAACGAAGGCATATCTAAGTGTGAGTACATAGTAAAGGTATATTCAAGTATACAGCGAACGTATATCCAAGTGTGGTTATATAGCAAAGGTATATCCAATTCTTACGAAATTATTCAAACAACAGGTTCTTCTTGTGAGAAAATTGTGATGAACAGTGAACTTTTTTCTCAAGTAGTTCATATGAACAATGATCCCAACAGGCAGAAAAATATAATTAGGAAGATACGTACAATCGAGTGCAATAATTGGTCGCGGAAATCACTCAAGATGAAAATGTGAAAGGAACTTAGGAGTCATATCTCACCAGTCAGTATTATTTTGAAGAAGGCAACACGTTTATTATAGACTTGAGATACACGAGACGAAAAGTGTCCGAATTCACGCCAGACCATGAGTAAATAATTCAACTATCCAAAACGCGGTCTACTCACAACAACATGAATCAAGAGGTGACAACTCCCAGTGAAAACGTGCAATATACATGATTTTTGGTAATGTATATGACACAAAAGGACAATAATGGGGTGGAAAGATAAAAACTATTTTTCCTCTCTCTCTCTCTCTTTCTCTTTCTCCCTTTTTCTCTATTTGTATCATAGAATTTTACCTTTGTAGGGTAAAATGTAATCTTTGACTCTAGATGTATTATCCTGTTCTCATCGACGAATTCCCCCAACACACATCTCAACCTATGTATCATAACTATTCAGACCCCCCCCCCCCCCAGGTAGAACAGGTTCTTCAGAACACAACTTCTGCTTTCACCCTTGTAGTACAACTCTATCAGTATTGATTAGAAGAGGAAGTCTATTGATCTAATTGTACTGTCATGAAGCAATACTTTTTTGGGGGGAGGTGAGAGGAGTAGCCTGAGTGAGGAATAGGGTGTTACAGTCAATAATGGGATTGTACCATCGTGATCTGGATGACTTAAGCTCAGTTCATGGGGGTCTCTGCGTTCTCTAGATCGTGTCCCTCCTTCATCTAGAATCTTCTGTTTATAAACGTTTTCTTTCGATTTCTTGGTGCATGCTACGGAGACGGTGATGACTAGGTTATTTCCACTCTCTCTCTCTCTCTCTCTCTCTCTCTCTCCACTTCACTGGCCCAGGTGGCAGTCATTCCTTTCTATCTCACCCACACGGCATGGCTGCTGGTGTTCGGTCCACCAAACACACGCTTCCTCCATCTCATGCCCAACATTCAACTACACGTAACTCACACATTTGTTCTTTTTCTAAACTATAGAGATCATCCTGCGGTGAAAGCTACGCTTTTGCCCCTTTGCCTAATGGCAGACTCTCTTCGTAGATACTCGTAAGTACACACACACACACACACACACACACACACACACACACA
This sequence comes from Panulirus argus, assembly GCA_038088735.1. NCBI lineage: Eukaryota > Metazoa > Arthropoda > Malacostraca > Decapoda > Palinuridae > Panulirus > Panulirus argus. The sequence goes on from JAYMFT010383793.1 coordinate 13,066, forward strand.
CACACACACACACAGACACACACACAATAGCTTGTTTAAGGAATTCAAAGGGAAAAGTCAATGATACATGAAAAAACTTAAATAGAAAACTAAACACAAAATTCAGAACATGTTTGCATTAACAGTCTGGGAATTTCCGTCCTTTTCCAACAGCGATGGGAGAGGTTCCCCAGAAGACATAGATGTCAAACCTCTGGGTGAAAAGAGGGTTGTGTCGGTGCTAGACTCATTCAGAGCTCATGAACAAGATTGGATCTCAAGAAATTGTTATTTGATGACATTCAGTTTAGCACATATTTGTTCAGATACGGTCATCCAGTAATGTTGTAGTCACCGTATAACAGAAAGCATAACACAGCCATTTTCAGAAATTCATGACACACAGAATGACAAAGATTTAGTTGGAATAATGATTCGAAATGCTCTTTGAAAGGGAAATTACCATATTACCATTTTAGAGTCATGAAGAATATCATCTGTCTCTCCTCTGGTCTTGACACCAGTGCGAGGAACGCATCTATCACCCCTGGTTGAGGATTCCGAAAGATTTCCAGGCAAAGAAGTGTGACACACTGTGCCACACCCTGTGATTGCGAGAGACAGTCGAAGGGCCACCCTTTGCTCTCCGGGAACCGATGCTCTGAGCAATCTGACGCTCAGGAATGTGACGGAATCTCTTTATCAGCTCTACCGGAGCACCCATAGTCCCCTCTGTTATCAAGTTTCTGGAATGGTGATACAGCCTAGAAAGTATCCTTGTCTACCGTCCTGCAGGAAATTCTAGCCAGACGCTGTTCTTTGCAAAGCGCGCCTCCGCATGAAGGAGACTCCGAGCTCAGCAGCTTCCTAGGAGGCAACAATAGCTGTATATTATCCACATGGAAAATCAGGAAGGCTAGGCATTACCAGCTGTCCCTTGATGCTTATCAGAGCTGTACTTTGTTTTTGATGTCTGGGATATTTTTCCAGCAAACACATCCTGGAAGAAAAAAAAATACTCAAGAGTTCCTTCTTGTTTTTTGTTACTTGGAGCGAGCCCATCCAATTTGCCGGAAGAGGGGCTCCTGCCGAGGCCCTTCGCCTTATCAGTGACCTCGTCTGACCCCTGCGCTCTCTGGTTGGCTTCTTTAGACTTTCCAGTACATATCAACCCCACGCTATATCCACCATCTGGACTGGGAAAATCTGAGAGTATACAGTCAGAAAACATGTTTTTCTTTTTCTTTCACATAGTCTTAGAATGTCCTGCAATAATTTGGGCAACGTGTTTACACTGCAGCTCTATCTAGAACTCTGGAATCGAGCTCTTGGGGTTTCTCTTAATGACCCAGCATGTGCCTGGAATTCCAGCCTTTGAGCAAATTAGATTGTGTACCTTGTCTCAGTTCATTCATATCTTGGAGGGAGGGTGGCGTTGCCTGATTCTCAAGTCGGAAAAGATCGTCGAGGTGTCGTCCTTGACCAACTTGAAAACCTGCAGTGGTAGTCATGATTGGTTTATTGCTAATATCTGTGGCCAAGGTGCCTCCCAGAACCTGTCTTGGCAGCCAAAGACCACAGCAACCATCATCGACTGCGGAGACCGTCCGTAACAGTGGTAGCCAACACTGAGCAGAATGATCTTCAGTGACTATGGTGACATCCAGTGACCACACAGGTCATCAGTCACTAAGGTACAGGTCACACAACACACCAGCAAGTCATCAAAATCGCAGGTCAACATTAACACCTCAGGCGATAACAGCATCAGTATCTATAACAGTAACAAAGCCAACAGAGCTGATCTGGGAAGAGTTGATACTCAAGTCATCAACTGATTTTGGTCGGGTCATAAAGAATGTTTATGTGGAGGTGTTCGCTAATTAATGCCACGTTCCAGCCAGCTAATTCCTAGCAATAAACAAAGTAGCTGGTCCTAGAGTGGTGCATTAGGGAATTCTGTGCCTTGTCTTGTGATGTGTGGTGCCCTACCCTGTGAAATACCCCTACCTTTGAGTTGTCATACCCAGGAAGGCACCATATCCTAAGTGGTGATATGCCCTGGGTAAGACCATTTCAATGTCCTCCATACCCTGTGAGATACCATGTCCTGGTTCTTGCTTTGTTTCTGTGGGTCTGCTGTTAAAGAAGATATTGCGTCGGGGAGGGAAACTAGAGACATGTGGCGCATGAGATAGTGCCGTATTCATGTCATTGTCACGTTAAGATGGAGAGGGTAGGGGAAGGGTGAGGTACAGAGAGGATATGCAGTCTCATGAGAAAAGTCGTATCGTGGATTCTTGCTATTGTTTTGTAGGATACTGTGCTCCTAGTGACGTCTAGTCAGTCTGGTGTTGCACCCCAATTTGTATAGTGACTTACGCTTCGAACATTATGTTTAATAAGTATCCTCCAATGTTACTTGGTTGACAGTTCCTGATTGATTATAGCTATTACATTTTCATTAGAAGAATGTTCAAGACAAACGTTTAGTTTCATCCAGAAATATTTGTATTAGTCATAACCACTCGATCCATCTGAGGTAGACTCAACGAGTATAGATGAATTATCCTAGAAGACTAATCAAACGAAAGAGATCAAGCGTCTTAGAATTACCATCATTTGCAATGGCACTCGGCACGAGGTATCAGAATACGATTATACTTCTTAACGAGTCTTCGATGTTCTTAGAGATCATCAAAATATTGCATTTTGTTCTGGGAAATTATGTCCTCCAAGCTCTCGCCAGGGGCGTGGCTGTCTAACTGATGCACTCGGCTGATCAGTAATACAGGTAGGAAGTGAAATCCATGTAGGAAGATAGCAAGTGGCAGAGCATCGGACCAGTGGTCATAAAAGGCTCGAGTCCGCCTTCTGTGACTGTGGGCGCACCGTAGTATCCTCCAGCCGAAAGCGATTCGAATTATAAATTGTCCCAAGGCTAACTTTCAAACTTGACCCCCTCGCCCTATGCAGCAATGTTGGTTCACTTTCCCTCTTCTATATTTATTACTTTGGCTTTTGCTCCCGAGAGCTGGCTGCTTGTATGCCCCCACCACTAGCTAGACCATGCAATACTCGGTAAGCTGCTGCGTCACATGATTATTGTGTAGCCATCGGCAACTCAAGAGTGGGCCGTTTGGATTTCTGAGTCTTTCCCTACACGTCGAAGCTTTGGAACTCTCTACCTTCCCATGTCTCTCCTAATAACTATAACCTTGCACATTTCAAATTACAGGTCTTTCACTTTCTCAAAATATTTTAAATACTTTCCCTTATCTTTTCTTTTCCCGTTTCGTAATTCTCTCAGTATTTCAATTGGGGCCCGGCCTTGATGTAAACTTCTGTCTGTGACTGGAGCCTTCAACATAAAAAAGAAAGGTGGTAGATTCTTTCTGACACCCGAACAATAGCAACTGAATGAGCAGTGATAGTAATGTCCACCCAGTTCTGGCCTTCCAAATATTTTTTTACACATTAAGTGGCCTAAAAATTTTTCTTTAAGTCACTGTCAATAAAACGCAGCGAGTGAAGGCTCTGAGGAGTTCTTGAACCACAACCTCTCGGTTGTGGTGATGAGAAACGTATACAGTGAGAGTGATATAAGCTTCAGACTCCTCCCGGTTCTAGGTGCTGGTGTGGTTGGGGAAAAGGTGGACTGAACATCCATTCTGAGAGTGAAGAAATCCTAACTTGACATCTCGGTTTCAGGGCCAAGAGGAATTGCTCATAAATATTGCATCGTTAAGGGTTGGGGATAATCGATGCTGTTAAAATCATAGTCAAATACCCAACTACAACTTTCACCCTTCGTATACCCACGAAAGTTTGGTGTAAACAAGCAGAATACAACATCAGTGGTTTTCGATGTCGAAAGTTGCCAGGTGTTGAGAGAGCAAGGCCACGGGATCAGCTAATCTTAAAGCTGGGTGTTGATACAGCGACTAAGATTATGTGTTAATGAACTATACCATAAATCATACCTGGTCATGCTATATTTCTATTGACGATATATGTAGACCGCTGCATTGGAAAAAGGCGTGAGCTTGCGTTGGCATACATTTTTTCTCTTTTTCTTGTTTGTAGTCTACGTAGCGCCTAAGGCTATTGAATAAACCAAAGATGAAATTCCTTTTATGGGGGAAAATCAACAATATATATATATATATATATGACAGCGATTTACCTCTTGCCCCCGAGGATTCGAAACCTGGTCCTACCACGAGGCAAGCCGGTATGCTAACCACTGGACCACGAGATGACAAAAGCTTTCCATTTCAGACCAAAACAATGGTCAATGAGACCACAGGTTAACCTGAGATGGAATGCTTTTGTCATCTCGTGGTCCAGTGGTTAGCATACCGGCCTGCAACGCAGTTAGGCTCGCGCTCCAAATCCTCATCGTTCAGGGGAAAATCGGTATCATCTATTCCAATTGTCCAGTACATGTTAAATATATATATATATATATATATATATATATATATATATATATATATATATATAGCTTGACCACATCAGAAGAGACATAATCAATTTACCTCATTGATGTAACATATTTCTATATCTCTCTTTCCCTCTCTCCTCCGTCTGTTATTCTTCAAAGTGACGTACATGGCATGGGCAAAACATGCCCCAACCAAAGACCTTCTCAGATGAGAGAGAGTGTAGAAGAAAAAAGGAAAATGGAAATTAATCATGGCTCTGCAAAGATGGAAAGGTCATGGAAGGAGGGAAAGGCGAAGAGAGGAAGAGAATTCCACAGCTTAGCTGTTTTGGGGATGATGGAGGCATCATCACAACAGCTAATCCTGCTCTAAAAGCGGCTCGATTCACCAGCTTTGCTCTCATTATCACACTGGACAACCAGTAGGTTCACCATCGTCACCACACTGGCTAATCGTGAGACTCCCACCTGGAACTGTGGTAGTGACGGAAGGACCAGCATATCGCTTTACTTCCCGTGTTTTAATTCATTTTCTGCCTTGCGTAAGGGTTAATTGTTAGGGCCATGAAAATGCGCAATATTCTACCTCGTGCTTCATGGTCACACCGCAAGGTAAATGTTGGTGCTGTGTAGCAATACGAGGACAATAGCAGTTTTATTGGGATCAATATCCATCATTTTTCCCCACTAAGATTATGCACATGTAGAAGATCTGTAACATACTATTTATTAGTACAACATTAGCCATGTTTTTTGGCTTTCATTTTTGATGCACTGAGTTCTGGAAGGTACTTCATAAGACTCAAAGAAGAGCGTAATTCTAGCACCGTTTTGAAAGCGATTCAGTAATGCGATCTCTTTATGACAGGAGAGTCTAATATAAACTCTGGAGGAACTAAAGTAATTAGTGAATCATCATCGACGCTAATGGGATGTATAGAGTGAACGTAAAAAACATATATAGTTGGATTTTACTCGTGTGATCAGTTCTCAAGATCCCTACAGACCTCGGGTTGACCCACACTGTCTCTTTACTGGCAATTGAACATGACCTCAGCTAGATGTTAGAGAGATCAGATAGTTAATTACTCCGGTAATGACGGCATTTCTCTACTGTCTCTTAAATTACTAAGAAGTAAATCCGTTACCTGCTTCATGGACGGTGAGAGATGCCTCCAGAGATCCGTCCTTGCAGAAACGTTCAAAGAGAATATCAAAAGGCAATAAATTCAGAGAATTGCTCTGTGGTGGCGTCTCTTCAGTGCTCCCGGTAGGTCGAAGTTTATACGTGACTGCCTTCCCCTGCCGTGTCCGGGTGACGTCAGCAAGGGAATCGATATCCCTCGCGGGTTAAGTGTCGAATATGAGGGATAATGCTTGCGTCTAAACTGTATGCTTGCATGACTGTGTCTTAAAATGAAAGGGATAGAATATCATTATGTGTATATATATATATATGAACGGAATATACAATGTGACTGAGAATTTCCCCAGTCGACCGTCGCCCTCTTTGTCATTCATCCCATTAATATACACTGTTTATAGTCAGCTTTGTTATACCTAGACATAAACGTGTTGATCCGATAGACACTGGTTTTATAAATAACATATGTTATGGCACAGAGTTTCAATCACTTTGTCCTCCTACGCACGTCATGTTAAACTTGTTTGAATGAAAGTAATTAAGATACGGTGTTCTCTTGATTTATTTTTTTTTTTGGTAGCAGAGGTGGCACGAAAAGAACACCATAATATATATATATATATATATATATACATACATGTAAGCCAGATATCCAGTTTATAGACCAAGCTCGAAGACGACATGAACACCTTGGTTAACTGCGGGCCAATAATTTCCCTGCCCAAGATTCGAATCCATGTGAGCTAGACCCCGGGAGGGTCTGTACGTGCATAATGGTCAGTAACTCTAACCACTGCACCACAGAGACCTACGATGGCACTGCGCCCATTGTTTCATACACAATATGCATGTAGAAGTGTACCAAAGCTTTGCCATTGTCATCTGCCTCCCAGTACATTAACTGGAATAAACGCCTTCAACGTTTTTCGTGACGATTCTATCGTCCTATTACCGAAACGGCTCACATAATCCTCTCAGTACAAAGTCAGTGACAGTAGCAGCAGCGCCGATTCAAATTAACGTTCTAAAAAAAAACCTGAATGCTGGAATTACACAACTAGGATCCCGCCTGATCCTCCGTAATTTCATAATTAAAGAGGGACGAAGCTTTTTTTTTTTCCTCAATGAGAGCAGCTTTCAACGTGCTCATGTATGAAGATTTTCATCTTGAGCAGAACACATAATCCACAGTGTTCGATGATGATTCTACTATGAAATGACGTCTGTCTCAGGAACTTGATGATAAACAAAACACCTGTGAAATATAAATGGAAATAATTTTGTTTTCTTCTACTTTGGATATTGACATACTATAATCATAAACTGGAAATATATATATATATATATATATATATGTGATAAGAGCTTTCGCGAGTATTTGGTCAAATATACTCTTCAAATCATATCTGCTTCGACATATTTCCGCTTGGATATATGAAAGGTATTAGTGAAGTCCTGAGACGTGAAGGCACTCTTTAAGCAATAGCAAGCATCTACTTTCATCAACTGAATTACTTCTAATTTCACTGGACATTGCAATCACTGCTATGGGTAAAAGGGAAATTGATACAGCGTAAGTGTTTATTAGAATTACATATATATATATATATATATATATATATATATATATATATATATTCTCTCTCTCTCTTTTTTTTTTTATATATATTTCAC